>JAOXJP010080798.1:0-14993 GCA_025762735.1 Platanus orientalis
ATTATTAATTAAATAATTAATTAATCATGCTTATATTTTATGTGAATGGCTTTGTCAGGACACATATTTCTAACATAGTTTACTTGACATGTTATCAAGGTCCAAGGGGGCTCAACTAAGACAGTACGCTTGATCTTTCATTCTGTAAAAGATCAGGCGTACCCTAACTATTTCAGGCGTACCTAATTAAAATGGCATCCATTTCTGTCCTCAAGTATCTGACAATTCATAATAACCCACAAACACATAGTATTACCAGAATACACCTTCTGAATGAATTCTAGAATCTGTAATTAACTATAAAGGTCAAATGGGACCCAACCAAGACAGTACGCCTGAACTTTCACTTTGTGGAAGATCATGTGTATCAAAGATTAGGCGTATGCCTGAAAGATCAGGCGTATTGACATAAAAATTCTCTTTAAACCCTTATTTTATTCTCTACTTTATGAAATTTTAAAATATGGTTAGGTCAGAGGAGTCACTCTAAAAAGGTGGGTGATTGGGGTGCCTAACACTTTCACTAATCACAACCAAATAGCATACCCAGAACTCTGGAAAAATATATCAGTTAAAGAGTCAACCCTAGGCCCGAGTGCCTAGCCTTAGCCCTAAAAAGCCCGTAACCTCCATTCCCTTAAAAAGGAGGTAGGTGTCCAACCCCGCTTGTAAAAACCCGAGGTTATGGCGACTCCAAAAACCACAGCCCAGAGGCTAATAGGCCAGACGCGGTTCTTCCCTGAAGTGGGGAGGGTAGACCTCCCCGGTCTTTCCACGATGCCCACAACCTTTCTCTATTAGTACGCCTGAACTTACGTTCAGTACGCCTCAACTTGTGTAATACGTCTAAATTTTATTCTGCAATAAAGTTCAGGCGTATGACCTGAGAATGTCCCATAGTGGGCCCTTTTTGTGAATATAGGCCAAATTAGTGTTCTAGAGGTTGGAACAGGGGGGATTTTCTATGGTTCTAGAAGTGTGGGACTTCATCCCCACCTTATAATTTATCAAAAATGGTGAAATTAGAATTTACCCAAACTATACACCTGATCTTCAGGAGTATGCCTGATGTTTAATAGTATGCCTGATCTTTCATAGAAGTGAAAGTTCAAGCGTATGGTCTAAAAAGGGGCCCATTGAGGGTTTTAAAGAATCAGGGACCTGGGGTTTTATCAGAAGAGTTTTAAGACTCAGGAGCCCATTTGGATCCACTGGATGCATAAGGACAGAGAACAAAAGGGTATTCAGGTTAGTATGCCTGATATCAATGTGTACGCCTAAACTTCCACAGTAGTGTGAATTCAGGTATACTATTTTAAATGGACCCCACTGGTTGCTTTAATAGGGTCACAGGTTTGGGTATCTTCCTGGAGGGTCTTTAGGGGTCTGTGGGTCCTTATAGACCACTAGACACACAAGGATAGAAAGGTTGAGACATTTAGGCTGGTATGCCTAATATTTGATTGCACGCTTGAACATTAGGGTACACCTGAACCTTCACAATGATGTGAATTCAGGTGTACTATCCCAGATAGACCCCACTTGGTTGTCCCAACAAGACCAGAGGTCTAGGTATTTTCCTAGAAGGTATCTAGAGGTCTATGGGTTCTTATGGACTATTGGACACACGGGGACAGGAAGGTTGAGACATTCAGACTTGTATGCCTGATATCAGGCTATACGTCTGAAATTTAAGGTACGCCTGAATTTTTCAAAGAGGGAAAGTTCAGGCGTATTGGTTTTGGGCCAGAATCCAACAACTTGTTTTTCATGCTTTTAGGCCATCAAGAGGGGTCCAATGGACCTATAATTTTTCAGGGATTTGGGTTAACATCACAAAAGACTCTTTGAAAAATCCCAACCTCATTAGATAAGGGTAGACCCTGCTTTGAATGTTAAAAACTGGGTGGTCTTCCACTATTTCACATAGTCCCTTGTGAAATACAGGGATTGTGGGGCCAATTCCGATGGCTGCACCCATGGGGTTGAACTCAAATTTTACAGAGAATATTGTGATAACATTATAAGACTATTGTAAAAGAATGAGAGAAAAACAATAAGTACATAGAGAGTAATTTAGCAAACAAGTTGGATGACAGAAACTAAAATAGAACAAAAACAACAGAATTTTAATTCAAAGAAAATTCTAGTAAAATACCAAATGTAAATGAACTGAAATACAAAAATTAATTAAGTTATGTAAATTAGTTAACTATAAAATAAAGAAAGAAAAAGTCCAAAATCATAAATACAAAGAGAGTTAAAATTCACTCACTTCTTTTAACTCAGACTGTGGAGTATAAAAACACTCTAAAACAGTGAACAAGTAAGGTCCATTTAAAGGGTCAAACAACATCTGATGAGAAAGAAATTTGGTGGACATGTAAATCACTGTGATAGTGACTTACAATGCAAATTTGAGACCTTAACTCCTTCCATAAGGGGAGCTATGATTCCTACACTATTTAATGTACAAAAAAAATACATGAAGAGGGGAGACAAGCTTGTCTCCCTATGTCTCACCTTGGTTTTTTTTTTAATGGGTCCAAGGATGAAATCATTAAAGCACAAAGGTCTAATCATAAAGAGAGAAGGGGGATGGGCACTGACTTGAAGGTAGGATTTCCTTCCTTTCTTATTTTTTCTTTCTTTCTTTTTTCTCTTTTCTTTATTTTCTTTTCTTTCTTTTTTTCTTTTTTTTTTTTCTTCTTCTCAAAATTTCTTATTTCAGAAAAATCCCCCCATCTTGGCCGAATTTGGGGGGTCTTATAGGTGTGGCCAAGGATGAGGGTATGGCCATGGGCATGACATGCATGGTGAAGGTGAAGTGGGTCCCACATCAACATGAGGTGGAGAGTGAGCCACTTGAAGGATAGGGTGGAGGCTTTTTAGCCACATGTGAGGTGTTCTAGAAGTCTTCCTCCCATTGGCTACAAAGTGAGAGTTGACCCCCGAACCCAGACTTGTATATAGATCCGTGTCGCCCTGAATTTGGATTAGTTATTGTTCATAAATCCGATAATCACATAACATTGCCCAAGTCATGGGTTCAATAGTAAGATCCAATAGTCCATGTGTCCAAATTAAAATTTTTTTTTCTTATGTCCATTTAGTTCAATAATCACATTTCAATAATTACGGAAGTGTATTCAATATTCACTAATCTTATACACATTTGGTTCGATAAAAGTGTGGAAGCATAATCCAAAATCCAGTATGATCATAATAGTCCAAAAATAGCAAATCAAAAGAGAGATATCACTAGGGTGTCCTCTCATTCAAATGTACAAAGGGAACATCTACTAGTCTAAAAATATGATTTCAATACAAAGGGGGGATCCCAAAATATGTCTGAAATAAGGATAAGAAAGATGAAAGAAAGCTGTGGATGCCATAACAAGTCCCTCGAATGTAGGACTTGCAACAATAATTAGTTTAAAAAATAAACAGCTAGGTTAGTCCCAACTTGTAAGAAATATAGTAGACTATAAATAATCTGAAGTAAAACACACATATAAATACTAATATGTTCAAAGGTTAATACAAAGCAAAATAGATATCGATGTAGTAATCATAATCATGCTAGTACAAAAATATCAATAGTCACATGTTACACATAAGTCAATGGTTCAATACAAAGATCTAAGTTTGAATAATAATTCAATACGGAGGTCAAAACTCATAAATTTGATGGCATATGTTAGTCTCGAGGGATTCTATGTTTTTATGATTTCAAAATGTTCGGAGTTCGATGTTCAAAGTGTTCAAAATCCACATGGTTCATAATGTTCAGATGTTTAGTATTCAGAATTCAAAGATTCAAAGTGTTTGGAGTCCACAAGGTTCAATATTCAAAGGAGCAAAGTTCAATGTCTAAAAAGGTTTAATGTTCAATGTCCAAAGGTTCAATGTAAAACATTCATATGCTCTAGACAATTCCACGATTAGTTTCAATGTCTTTGTTGTAACCCCAAGGAGGAGGGCCGATGTCCTTGTTATAACCCTAAGGAGGAGAGCTAATATCCGCGAGCCAAAGAGCATATCCCAAGTACTTTCTCACACTTAGTCTTGTGAGTAGGCCCAAATAGTCAATGACACACTTAGCGCAATGTCAAGGTCCACATAGTCACTAGGACACACTTAGCCTGGTGTCAAGGTCTACATAGTCACTAGGACACACTTAGCCCGGTGTCAAGGCCCACATTTAACCTTGTGATAAGGCCTAAAGAGTTAGTAGACACACTTAGTCTAGTGCCAAGGCCCAGATTGTTAACGACCACATTTAGCCTTGTGACAAGACCCACATAATCACTATGACACACTTAGTCCAGTGTCAGGGCTCACATAATCATTATAACACACTTAGCCTAGTGTCAAAGCCCACATCGTTAACAACCACATTTAGCCCTATGACAAGGCCCAAAGAGTTAATAGACACACTTAGTCCGGTGACAAGGCCCAGATCATTAATGGCCACATTTAGCCTTGTGACAAGGCCCACATAATCACTATAACATGCTTAGCCTAGTGTTAGAGCCCACATAATCACTATGACACACTTAGTCCGGTGTTAAGGCCCACATCGTTAATAACCACATTTAGCCCTATGACAAGACCCAAAGAGTTAGTAGATACACTTAGCCTAGTGCTAAGGCCCAGATCGTTAACAACCACATTTAACCTTGTGACAAGGCCCAAAACATTCAGAGTTCAAAAGGTCACATTTAGCCTTGTGACGGGGCCCAAAATGGGTCAAAGGTTTGGAATCCAAAAAGGGTTCATATGAATAAGTCCAAAGGTCCACATGGTTTCAATAATCAGAATATTTCTTTAACGTGTAAAGCAATCATAAGCATTACATTTCAATAAATCAATCATTTCAAGGACATGGTTCACTTAGATTTAATGTTAGCGTACAATTTGATATTCATAAGTTCGGAGTCATAATAATTCACTAAGATGTCTCATGGAGTCAATGATTTTAACATGTAATGGGATTCGAAGGTTCACATGGTTCACATAATCACATATGAGGCATATAGTTCAATAGAATCAATGAGTTTTAATATATTTTCACAAAAAATTCACATGTATTCCAATGAATCAAATCATATAGATTAACCAATATCACTTCTAGTGTCCCAAACAAAAGGTAAGACAAGATTTCCTTTCAAATTGATTATAAATAGAATAAATTTTGAAGGATTCACAACTTTACCCAGATTTTCAAAGATTCACATGAGAAAAATTCAGATTTTACATGTTCTAAAGGATTCAATGAAGGAAATTAGTCCACACAATGTCTAAGATCAATAATATTTCACAAAATATGTGTACATCTAAAGAGCAAAATAGGAATCAATGGTATAAAGGATAGATATACATAATTTTTAGAGGTTCCTATGAGAAAAGAGTTATTTCAATCATAAAGGGCATGAAAACTTATTAAACAACCTGAAAAATCACATATCTAACATGTTTTAAAGAATAAAATTCAAATAATTCCAACTATCTCAGAGAACTACATGGATAATGTCACGTAATCTGAAAACAAAAGAGGAATTCACTTCAAATCACCCAAAGTAAGCAAGATCTACTTCATAGAGAGGTTTAGATCTAAATAATCACAAGGTTCAATGGCTTAGAGCATAGGTTTTCATATATTTTCAGAGATTCCAAGAGTATCCACAACTATCAAGGGAGTTCAAAGAAAATCTATATCATCAAACCCATAGTAAGCAAGATTAACTTATTAAGGAAGCTCAAATCAAAGATTCAAAGAGATAGATCAAGATTCCCAAACATTTTAGAGGTTCCAAAGGATTTTCATAACTAAAATATAGAGATCTAAGAGAATCAAAGAGGGAAATACATCACATCATCCATAGTATGCAAAATTTATTTACAAGAAGATTAGATTCAATGGTTCACATGTTTTTTCAGAGATTTTAAAGGATTCAAATACCAAACTCCAAAGATCAAAGGTGAACTTGCTTCAAATCATCTATAGTAAGATATATTTACTTATCAAAACTCAAATCCAAGGTCTCCAAGCAAGAAACCTTCACTTCAACCTCTATTACAAACTTTCTCTTTAAAATAGACATAGTTCTAACATTAGAAGAATGAAATTAGAAAGTTTTAGGAGAAGAACAAACTAATCTAGAAGGATTTTCATGGTTGGAAGTGAAACTTACCTAATTGGGGAAAAACTCCAACATTATTCTCCAAAACTCTCAAATCCCTTATCCTTTTGTTCTAAATGGGTTTAAATGACCTAAATGAAGTGTAAATAGGGTTTTAAGTCATCATAGATGAGATCTCACTTATGTGGGGATTAAATAGGAGTAAGCTACGTCATAAAAGTGGTAAAAATCATAAATTTTATATGTTTCAGCGTTTCTGGGCATTCCGTGATCGATCACAGATGATGAATGGCCAGGAATTTGTGACCTCTTACTATTTGTGATCAATCACGGGAACCGCCCTAGAAGTGTACCCCTTATGTGTGATCGATCATGTCCTGGATCACGAATGCTGAATTTCCAGCTTTGCCACCCTATAGTAAAACGAACATAATTTTTTATAGAAAACTTATTTTTGCAAACCGTTTTTTGTAAACGGACATAACTTTCAAAAAAAATTTCAACAAAGTATGGATCACCCTCTAAATACCTTAGGATATGTATCAATAGGTTCAGGAAGTTATCCCAAATCTGTGGGTTTGTCAATACAAACATCTTGTAGGAAAATGAGCATAACTTTTTCTAGGAAACTCATAATTGCACACCATTTATTTTGATAAAACATAGAATCATATATATTTCCATCAATGTATGTCATGATATCCAATTCTTTTAGAATTTTTGGTAGTGGACTTTCAAAGGCACCCCAAATGAGAAATTAGGATAATTTTTGAACTTGACAGGTTTGAGGTCTAACTTGGGTCTTATATTTCTACCTTGGTCCAATAGATTCCTAAACCACTCTATAGTCTGTTTAAACATGTGAAAGAAAACTTCTACCTTATAAGGATAAAAGTCCTTCTGTACAAAACAGAGTATTATAATAATAGCTTAGATGAGTGTCATGTGACAAGGGGGACAAAATGGGGGGTTAATGTGAGGGCAAAATGGAGGGTCGATGTGAGGAGGTGAGAAAATGGATTCTCCAAATGAAGAACAATCTCCAAAAAGGAGATACGTCTATCGCTGAGTATCTTAAGCGAGTGAAGGACGCCACAGACACTTTAGCCTCCCCAGATGAGGAAGAGATTGTCCTCCATATATTAAACGGTCTTCCTCCAACCTTTAATGTGTTCAAAACAACAGTAAGAATGTGTTTTGATCAAATTTCCTTAATAGAACTTCAAGATTTCCTACTGATAGAGGATCAACAAGTAACATATCCTCCAGCTGGCTATATTGCTCAAAAAATGAATCAGATTGCGTCTACCTTTGCTACAACAAACCAAGATAATTTCTCTTCAAATACTCATGGTCGAGGTCGATTTCAAAGGGCGAGGCAAGAATAGGTATTCGTTCAATTGACCCAAGCTTTGTTGTCGAATCTGCAGTAAACCAGGGCATGCTACTACAAAATGGATCTAATTTTCCAAAAACAACCAACAAATTAGTTTTTGTCAGCTCAACCATAGTTTCAAATTGCAGCACCTCAACATTCACTCACAGGTAAACCAGCTACTGCTACAACATATTTTTTGCCGCAAACCTCCTCTGCACATCAGAATGTCATGGACCTCCAAACTATGTGTCTTCAAATCCAGGTATAATGAGTTTATGTGGTCTCTAAGACAAAAGAGCGTCGAATCATATTACTCCTAATCTAGAATCTCTCTCTATTCACAATCCCTATAAAGGATCGGCTAAAGTAGCAGTAAGAAATAGACAAGTCCTGCCAATCTCCAACACTGGTTATGGTACTGCTCCACTCTCTTCCAATACTTCTCTCAAAGTTAAATAATGTCCTTCATGCACTACAAGAAATTTCATTTTTAGCGACAACCTTTTTCTGTCAACGTAAAAAGTTGATACTACAAACCTATTTTTAATTTACCCCCATAAACAGTTAATTCTAGGGTTCCTGTCACCCATCGTTGATTCTAAACGTTTTGTCATTTTACCGAAGATCTTTTTTCCTTTCCTCATTTTATGGACATAGATCTCTAATCTTATTCGGCGGAGGTGATTCTGGCGAGATCTCTGCGGCGGAGGCGATTCTGGTAAGATCTCTTCGGTGGAGGTGATTCCAGCAAGATTTCTTTGTTATCAACCGGAGATAGTCACCAACCTACCAGAATCTTTGCTCTCTACTGTGGTATCTTCGTTTCCGGCAAGATCTCTACTGAGATCTCTACGTTTTCAGCTGGAGATAGTCACCAACCTACTGACAAGATCTCTTTGTTTTAGTTGGAGATAGTCATCAACCTTCATTTTCATTCTGACTTTCCTGATTTCGAAGCTACAGGATCGATTTGTCTCTGTGGTCTCCGACTGAGAAGGATCCCGAAAGTGTGGCGTTTGACGGGCAGGTTGTTTTCTGGAGCGACATTTTACTTATTCTTCCCCAAATAGATGAGTTGAGCTCCCCACTTCTAAATTTTTGGGGGGTTTTTCTAGTTTTTTGGTTGATTCAAAAGTTAGGGTTTCTAGTTAAATGATTTTTTTGTTGTTGATTAGGTTGATCCGAAAGATGTTATGTGCCTAGTTAAGTAATTAGACCCTCTTCCCCTTGACAGATTGGTCTTTTGAGGTGGAATGGTCGAGGTACTTAACATTGGTATCAGAGTTGGGCACCACGTCTCAAGTTCGAGTCATGGAAGGGGCAACCTGTGGAGAGGGCAACCTAGACTAGAGTGAGAGTCGCTACGGTGTAAAAAGGGCTACCCAAATCAGAGTAGATAAAGAGTGAAAAAAAAAGGCTACCTGACTCGGAGTGAGAGCCATCACAAAGTTGAAAGGGCTACCTAGATAAGAGGCCAGAGTGAGTGCCGTCACAGAGTAAGCCACCGTGGATGTCGGTTGTGGAGCATGGTGGTTTGTTATGTGCCTAGTTAAGTAATTAGACCCTCTTCCCCTTGACAGATCGGTCTTTTGAGGTGGAATGGTCGAGATACTTAACAGGATATCTTGGCTTCAGTGGCTAAGGGGAAGATCGAGAAGGAGAAAGCACGAGATTTGAGAAAGTAGAAAACCGAAGCGAAGGCTAAAAGGGCCGTCGAGAGGTACAATGAAGATCCGGATTATCGGCTCTTACATGACCGGATATCTGATGTCTTCGCCGAGCTTTTGGTTTCCGATCTTCAGTTCTTGAAGTCCGGCGAACTCAGTAAGATTAGTCTTGCATCGAAGTGGTGTCCTTCTCTCAATTCCTCTTTCGATCGTTCAACTCTCCTCTGCGAGAGCATTGCGAGGAGAGTTTTCCCTCGCGATTGCGATCCCCAATACGCGGGAATCAAAGAATCTCGCTATAGCTACCGAGTACGCGATCGTCTTCGTAAAGAAATCCTGGTCCCACTTCGTAGAACCCTAGAACTTCCGGAGATATACATGTCTTCGAAACAGTGGTATTCCCTTCCATACGATCGAGTCGCATCCGCTGCCATGGAAAACTACAAGAAACTCTTCAAGAAATACGACAAAAAAAGGTTCCAGAACTACCTCGACAGCGTGAAGCGCGGGGAAGCGAAAATCGCCGCCGGAGCATTGTTTCCACACAACATCATAGCCTCCCTAAACGACGAAGACGGCGGAGAAGTTGCAGAGCTTCAATGGCGGAGAATGGTTGAGGATCTCACGAAGAAGGGGAAACTAAGAAACTGCCTCGCCATCTGCGATGTATCAGGAAGCATGCATGGGATGCCAATGGAGGTCTGCGTAGCGTTGGGACTCTTAATCTCAGAACTGAGCGAAGAACCATGGAAAGGGAAGGTAATCACGTTCAGCGATCACCCTCGTCTTCATAAGATCGAAGGAAACGATCTCCGATCGAAGACTAAATTCATAAGAGGGATGGATTGGGGATTCAACACGGATTTTCAGAAGGTCTTCGATAGGATATTGCAAGTCGCCGTCGCCGGAAACTTGAGTGAAGATAAGATGATACAGAGGGTGTTCGTTTTTAGCGATATGGAGTTCGGCAAGGCTGGTGGGAAAAACTGGGAGACAGACTACCAGGTGATACAGAGAAAGTTTCGGAAGAGTGGTTACGAGTCGGTGCCGGAGATCGTGTTTTGGAACCTTAGGGACTAGCGGGCAACTCCTGTTCCGGGCTCACAGAAAGGGGTGGCGCTCGTTAGTGGATTTTCAAAGAATATGGTGACCCTATTTTTGGAGGATGTTGGGGTGGTGACGCCGGAGGCCGTGATGGAGCTTGCCATTTCCGGGGAAGAATACCAGAAACTAGTTGTTCTTGATTGATTGAGATTTTAAACAATTAGTACTCTATAAATTAACTCATACTCTCTCTTGGTGTAGCATGCAAGTTCTCTCTTCTTTGATTACTGTAATAGTTTTATTTTTTTAATTTTTTGATTACAGAGAAGAACTCTTATTCACGAAGTTAATTTTTCTTTATTCTTTTCCCAAAGGATTCATTTACAGCAAGTGAAAGGATCTTCTAGTATCAGTTCCTCCGTGTCCATGGTTATAACCTGTACGTAAATCCCATTTTTATGGGTACCTATATTTTTATTTGTTAACCCTATACACCTCACCTTCCTATGTGGGTACAGACAAATTCGGTGTAGTAGATGCTTTCCAAATTCCAATCACTTCCAAACTTGCCTACATTTTTAAATAAAGATAAAATATTAAATGGAAGAAAATGTTATTTTGTAATGCATTGGCTGAACACAGGGCTACTATGAATGATGGCTGACTTTGGTTCATAGTTTAATTTTGAAAACCGTCAACCCGGTTTGATCTAAACTAGCACCCTAAACAATTACATAAAAGCTTAAAACCGTAATCTACCAAAAACTGCATATAACCAGCAATAACGGTCAAAAACGATGAAAATCGGTTGGTTTTTTATGAACCCAGTTCTAATAAAAATAATCGGTTTTTATTTTCTTGAAAAATTAAGAATAAAAAATTAGAAATGTCTCTTTCCAAATTCTAATCCCACTTTTAATGAATTGTTTTTATTTTTTAGTATTTTATTACATTTGTTGGTGTGTCTAAAAATTAAAAACCCGGTCCTAAGTCTCCTAACGCATTATAAATTTTTTAATTTTTTGGTATTTTATTACACTTTATATATGTGTGTGTGTGTGTGTGAGACAGAGAGAGAGAGAGAGAAGCAAAGAGCATGTAAACCAACAGTTGGACCTGAACCGTCCACCTTACCAATTTGATGGCCAGTCCGGTTCTCAAAACTATGGTTTGGTCAGGCCTATATATGTATGTATTAAAAATTAAGTAATAAATAATTACATATTTAATTATAATATATTATATTTTAGATATATTGCTTTATTTTATTAATAGTCCATGGGTTGTCAATTAACTTCGGACCAATGCGAACTCGGCCTGAAGCACTATTTTATGATGGTTGAATTTGAGCCGAATGGCATGGGTTAAGTTTGGGCTTGTACCAGGTATAGGTTAGGCTATAACATATCAGGTTGATCTTGGCCTATTGTATCCAACCCAACTTGCAACCCTGATCCTAGGGCATAACAACTAATTAAGTCAATCGCATCCTTTATGTGAAGATGGGTATATTTTATTAACACCTCTGAGGCTGCATGATTTTCTCAATTCAGTAAAGACTAGTAATTAATCCTAGCGATACAATGGATTCAACCTTGTTTCTCTAGAACACATCGTAGGCAACAATATAATCCTTAATGTCATGGTTCATTCATCTTCAATAGAAACTTTGGCATTTAGGTTAATTTGCTAGTTTTTAAGAGTCTCACATGCCCTCCATCTGGTGCATCATGAAACTACTATAGCACAATTGTTCAATTAGTGGGAGTAGGGTCTAAGACTGAGTATTATCTTTTATACTTCAGCTACCCATTGTCTGATATGTAATGAGAGGCCTAATTGAAACATAAGTCCTGCATACTACTTCCTTATAATGTCATCTTCCCACTTTAGAATATGCATTGTTACACCCACTATATAATGAGAAAATGCATCTAAAACCTGATCATTTATTCATTTCTTATAGACTTTCTCATAATCAAACACCATTAACTTTGATAGCCACTTTTAATTTCTTTGGTTGGCGTCAATGCCCATTGTTCAACCATGTACTTGAAGATTCTATAATTACTCTAGATTTAGAAATGCCTTCACACCAGGTGAGGTCTCAATTTTGCAATACCATGAACCATGGATAACATCTCTTTTCAAGAGTAAACATACCCTTTCTATGATTAATTGGCAGTAATTTATTGACTTATGTAAGCTATTCGACGTTTTTCTTGCATCAACATCATTCATATTATTTCCAAGACCTTATCATAATCAATCACAAAAGGTTTTTGAGAAGTCTGGGAGTACTAACACAGGTGTTGATGCTATGACTTCCATTAATGATAATGTATTCTACAATCACAAAAGGTTTTTGAGAAGTCTGGGAGTATAAGTTCCTAGGATCTACAATCACTGCTTACTTAGAGATGATATTTCATAATTAGTTCACTCATTCATGGGAAAAACTGCATTGGATGTTGTAAAGATTGTTTTCACCTAAGATTCTTGTTTCATGTCTTTGTCGTAAATCAAGATTTCATCAAAAAATAATAATACAAATTGACATAGGTGTCTTCTATAGGTATCATTCATGAGGCTTTGAAATATAATCGGTGGTTGGTAAGTTTATATGGTGTGATATATTTAGCAATATATTTAAAAGAGATTCAAAACCGAATCTCACTTTATTGCATTTGTAGGTTACGATATTGTACTTACAAAGTCACAATTATTTATTATTGAGGTTCTAAATGTTTTGGTAACGAATATTCAATAAAAGATTCAAATTGAATCTCAAGTTATAACCTATATACATTACTATGTTGGAATTAAATACATTAAATGTATTTATTGTATTTAAAAAAATATTTATATTACCATATATCATTGTAACCAAGTGAGATATGCCAACGATTGTGTGTGTGGAATGAAGTTGTTCATGTTTTTGCACAAAAATAAGGTGCAAAAATAAGAATATTCTATTGGAGAAAAAAAATCATGACGGTTAAATATTATTTTTTGAGATGATTCTGCACACCAAGAAACCGTCGAAATCATTCAAATAGAGGCTTATTTAATTTACTGTGTAGAGCAAGGTGAGTCGGTGTATCCCTTAGAGGTTGCCACTAAATCAAGCCGCTACACTAAAAGAGTCTGACAAATCCACTTTAAAGGCAGTGGATTACCGCGAGAGGCACCAACAAACCTTTTCAGTATAGAATCTTTGGTTTGTATGTTTTTATTAACTTGTGATGACTTCATCCAGGTATTTTTTTAATTTATTTAGTTGATTTTATTATTTTTATATTTCACTTAAATATCATATTTGTACCATAATTTGTAGTCTAATTTATTATGATTATAATCATCTTGAATAACTAGTGAATTAGATAGTTATGTTACTGTTATTTTAATCCATGAATCTTTATGCGAATTTGTAGCATTGATTTTATTACAAAAATTTTCTAACAATCTTAAAGTAGAATGTGCCTATATTTCTTATTTGAAAAATCATTGAGTATTGTGCAACATAAATAATAAAGATTTATGGGTTTAAACATTACCAAAATATTTATAAAAAAATCCATAAATAAATTAAACAGAAGAACAATTTTGAGAATATAAATAGAGTATGCGATACTATGTTATGTGAATCTAAGAGAAGACATCCGAGTACATATAAATTGGGTTATACAAATCTGTATGAGTTACATAACTAGGCATATAAAAATAAATAAATAAAGTTTGGAGCCTTATACGTACAAATACATTTGTTAGTCTGTATTGACTGCACAACATTCGTACAAATTGGTATGAACCAATTAAAAAATAATAATAAATAAAGCTCAATGATTCTTTGATATATGTTCCAAAATAATAATAATAATAATAAATGTAAATATAAATAATTATGGATTAGGAACATATTTTATAAAATTGTTGAATTATAAGAATGTCAGAGGTAGAAACCATAAAGAGTGACTCTACCACAATTGGTGATAAAATTAATTTATAGTTGTGTCAAATGATTTAATGAACTAATTTACTTCAACAACTATAAATAATATTGGAATTTGGCAAATAAAATTTATCAGACTATATTATGAATTCAAATTTAGTGAACTGGTGGTATTAGTATCACTTAGATTATAAAGTAATGTCAAGTGAGAATAGAAAACTTTAATTATAAAAATTATGTCAATGCAAATTTTCTACAAGGTTTAGTATTTATCTGATAAGAGGTTATCGAAAACTATTCACGTAGCTAGAAAAAATATATATATGTCTATGAAAAACATCCATACCAAAAGAGTAGTCCTACTACAACAACAATGAAAATATTCAATATGATATATATAATGTTTAAAAAATATTTGAGAAAACTTTAACTAAAACAATATTGAAGTGTAAATATGAGAACTTAGTTGTTGTGGGATAACGTGTCAATAAAAAAATACTAAGAGAAGCTCTACCAAAAGTCAATGAGACTAAAGCAAATATAAAAAAAAAAAAAAGTGCTAAGGATTCAATGGTGGACATTGGGACCACTAATTCTGTGTAACAAAAATGCTCTTGCCTTTAGAAGAGTTTTTTTTTTTTTTTTCGTAATTTGCCTCTATAAGAGATGGAAGGAATAATTTCTTATTGTTAATAAAAAATAAAAAAAAAAGGAACAATAAGATGGAAATACATTTCTAGCCAGATAGTAATAAAGCTAAAAAATGTCTCACATTCCCTTAAGGCTAGCACATTTTAGTCTCTGAT
>JAOXJP010080809.1:0-29024 GCA_025762735.1 Platanus orientalis
GTCCTGGACACCAAATCCTGGACTGAACATCTTTTCTCATTTTGGAAATAGAAATGCAAAAGTTCAAAAAATAAAACAACTCATGAAAAGTGGGATTGGAATTTGGATAGATACATTTCTAAATTTTTTCTTTCTTAATTTGCTAAAAAACCAAATACTCACTAGTTAGTTTTATTAGAATCGGGTTTATAAAAAAACCAGTTGGTTTGAACTGAATTTTTCAATAATATGCTGTTTTTGATAAATTGTGGTTTTAAGCTTCTATAGAACTGTTTAGGATGCCAATTCATGTCAAACCGAGTTGGACTGTCCAGGCCAGTCTTGTTTTCAACTCTGAATTTCTATTTTTTGAAAAGTAATGATGGCTAAGAAAAACTCATTTAAGGGTCTCCAACTTTCCGCAAAATCAAATAAAAACAAGGCCTCGAGTAGATGAGGGAAATGAAGGGAAAGTTATTAATTTTCCATAACTAACAAGTTATTATGACGTTTGGTTGTTGGGGTACTTGTGGAATGGGAAATCCAACTTTCCAAACTTCCTAAAACTTTTCAAAAAATATAGATTTTATTTTCCGTTAAAAAAGATCGGATTTTCAACTTTCCTGAAAAAAAATCTCCTCTGATTTATTCGGTTTCTTCGACAAATAAGGTTGAGTGCTTTAGCAGCAACCTCAGCACCTCCCATGGCTAGAACCACCTGAGTTTCAATTCGGATTAAGTTAATAGGTTTGTTGTTGTGGTATCGCAAACGGAATAGGAGCGATCGGGATGTACACCTTTCATATTTGCAACAGGGGCAGGGTCCACAGAGGTTCACAGCAAGAAATCGTTTCACTCTATCAGAGGTTTTGTCAGCTGGATCGAAATGGACGCGGATTCATCTCTGTAGAGGAGTTTTTATCGGTGCCGGAGTTTACTGTCAATCCTCTTTCTCAGAGATTGTTGAGGATGCTGGATGGCTTGAATTTTAAAGAATTTGTGGCTTTCTTGTCTGCATTCAGTTCTCTTGCAAGTGTGCAATAGAAAATCAAATTTATCTTCAAGGTTTATGATTTGGACTGCAATGGGAAGGTTACCTTCACTGATATGTTGGACGTATTGCGAGATTTGACAGGATCATTTATCTCCGAGCAACAAAGGCAGCAAGTTCTAACTCATGTCCTTGAGGAAGCAAGCTACACAAAGGATTTTTCATTTGTCTTAGCTGACTTTATAAAGATTCTTGGCAACTCGGGGCTGAAAATGAAGGTTGAAGTTCCGGTGGATTAGTGAGAAATCATCTTTCCGTTGCAGTCATATTAAGAACGAGAAACAACCGATAGGTGCTTTTGGGCACCTATTTTGTGGAGAGATGTTATAACCATGGGGTGAAGATCCCAATTCAAGGAAATCTCTTCAATAAAGTAAAAAAAAAATAAAAAATCGTTGATAGCAGACGTCATTAGCTTAGCTAGCTCCTATTTTATCTCTTTTGATTTCCTCTCTATAATGGACTCTTAACCATGTATTTTATAGAGAGTTCAACCTCCATACATTAGCAACTTCCTCTCTCCCCTATCCTGATTTTATTTTTATATGACTCTTTTCTCCTCTTTTCATATATCAATTTCATATTGGACTGTCTTTCTTCTCTTTATTGTTTTGATCATTGGTGCAAGGCATGTTGGTTCCCTCCAATCAGGTATCATGACAATTTATTTCTTTTTTATTAACTACTTTACAATTTTGAGTCAACTAAATTATGTAAATATAGAGGATTAAATGTCAGGTTTGTGTGTGAGTGTTGGGATGATGATGAGATTAGATGCAACAAGTAGTGATGCCTACTATACTGTTGTTTTGTATCATAATTAACCCCAAGCAGCAGGTGCCTGAATATTTCTCAAGCCCATAACAAATCTCTTGATTACCGTGTTGTGCTACTACTTACAGTCCCATAAACCTGCCATATTACCATGTTATGTTCCATTTTAACCCATAATCCCATGGTTGACCTGCTGTTTTAGTCTCACAACAGAGCCAGTTTAAACTACTGATCACCCACTGCTGAACCCAGTTCTGACCTGATTAGTTATGCACATACTCTGTTGTCCAGTTAGCATATTATCTGCCATACATGGAAGGAGACAAATCTTCATTCCAAATGGCAAGCAAGAAGTCCCACCAGTCAACATCTATTAAAACACCCTCATTTGTTCCATAGGTATATGTTAAATTATTTTATCCTTTAGCAAGCATTGTATAATATTATCCTCTGTGCTTCTATTAAAACACCCTACTGTCCCATATGTATTTATCAAATTAGCCTTTGACAGCCAATGTATTGTGTCTTGATCGGAACAGGGGAGTGGTTTCTATCTATTTGAAATGGAAATGGAGATTATTCCAGCTTTTTTTTTTGGGATAAAGGGAGATAATTTCAACTCACCCATTAAAATCCGTCAATCTGGGAAACATATGCCCAACTAAAGTACCAACCTTTTTGTATGAAAGGAAATGTAGAGAAGAATATGGGCAAGTAATTTATGAGAAGATACGCATATATGCAAACAAAGTTAGCATGATTTACTCTTTCTCTAGTATGACTAGAAATATTATTTATAAAAAAAAAAAAGACTAGAAATATCATTCCAATAGTTATATGTAATATAGAATGTACAATTGTACAAAGACAATAGTGTGAAGATGCTGGTAAAGAAAACTCAATCACCCATCATTACGGTTAAGGTGTCAATGTGTTACTAATCTAGTTCTAGATCCCAGGCTTGTGAATATTATAATCAGATAATCAATAGGCTTTTGAGATCAACACATGAACTTGGGTATTAGTAGAACATAAATCAACTGATACACAGGTCGGAAATTTCAAACCAATGAGATAAATTTTATTAAATTTTCATTTTTAGACCTAAGAAGCGAAGATAATTGTTGTTCATTTTAAATAAAATTTTGTATGTATGTGTTTGAGAGTGCAAAAGCACATTTTCATAAAACTATTTTTTTTTTATTCAACCGGGATATGCTCATGTGGTTAAACAATAATGCCCTTAACATATCTCTTGGCAAGCACCAACAATTTTTAAGATTGGATAGGAAAATCAATAACACCTTATTTATGTTCCCTTGTATAATAGCTTGTTGCTTTATTTATTTTTTCTGCTAATTACTTTATTTACATATTTATGCAAATCACTTTGTATAGTTGAAAAAAGCGCATACTCATTAAGTATTTAAGTTTATGAAAGAGAATAGTTTGCAACCTAAAAGTAAATTAATTTTGTGAGAATCTTTATTGAGAAATTAATTTTCATATATAAATAATATGGTGATATCATACAGATTATTGATGGAGGACGGTAGTGATTTAGAAGAAAATGCTAGTGACTTGGAGGAGAAGTTACTTGTAAATGTTGCTACTGTAACTATATGTGCTGCAGCCATTGTTTCCGTTATTGCGGGTTACTATGTGTTGTATGTTGACAAGGCTCCTAGAAAAAACCTATATGGAATGCCCTATGAATTTTTTGAAGATGTTTTTAAGTCAGATGAGCATTTCTTTAACTTGCTTAGGATGGACCTCGAATGCTTCAGATGATTTGTTCATATTTTTAAGAGTACGGGTTAATTACATGAAACAATCCACTACAGTGTTGAAGAGCAAATAACCTACTTTTTGCATATAATTGGGCATAATGTGAAGATTCAAAGCTTTAAATGCTATACTAGGCCGTCAAGTGAAACCGTTAATCGTTATTTCAACATTGTTTTAAATGTTGTGATTGGAATGCAAGATTAATTCATAAAGGTTCCACAAAATGATACACCACGATAGATTCTTGAAACCCTAAATGGAGTCCATACTTTAAGGTTAGTATGTTGAAATTTAGAATCCATACTTTAAAAAAAAAATTATGTTTTTTTTCAAATCATACTAAGTACTCTATGATCCTTATAATTACTAGGATTGTATAGATGTAATAGATGGGACACACATCCCAACAAAAGTTGCATTTGAATATGAAGCAAGATTCTTTGGTCATAAGGGTTGGGCATCCCAAAATGTATTAGCAGCATGTGATTTCGATTTGAAATTGACATATGTCTTAGTTGAATGGGAGGGTTTTGCTTCTGATTCAAGGATATTAGAAGATTGTCTTTTGAGTGATAACAAGATTAACTGTCTACCAGGTTGGAATTTGTTAAATTATTTGGTATTTTTAATTAATACTAGATATTTTTTTGTTTGGTTTTCATTCCAATAACATTACATATGATTTGTAGGAAAATACTATCTTGCGGATGCTGGGTTCTCACTTTTACGACATTTCATTACTCCATATCAGAATACGCAGTATCATCTAAATGAATATTGAGGTCGACGGGTAGAAAATGCAAAGAAATTATTTAATCTTAGACATTCTTCACTACAGAATGTGATTGAGCGTACATTTGGAGTTTAGAAGAAGCGATTTTTCATTCTTAACAAAAAACCAGATTTTCTATATGAGAAGCAAATTGATATAGTGATAGCTTGTTGTTGCGTGCATAACCATATTTGACAATGGATGACACATGATCATGACTTGGATGATGTAGATAGAGAATTGCACACTCACAGTAGAATGGTAGACACTACCAATAATTCCACAGAACCACCTGAGAGTAGAGCTAAAGATGGACGTGCAAGGTTTACCATTAGGAGAAGAGTAATGGCGAAGATGTGGACTGATTTTGAACAACATTTAGGATGTTAGGATTTTTTTTTATATTTTGTATTTTTTGATACTTTAAACTATTATGATAGTGCTTTTATATCAAAACATTTTTTATATTGTTTGGGGTAATGATGAACATTTTTAATATTAGAATGTTCTCTTATTTGATACAATTTTCATTTTAGGCCGTATAATTTATGCTATTATATGATTGCTTCTAGATTTGAATTTTTTGTTGTTGATGGTATTTAATAAATCACATACTGTTTCATAAATAATTGCGTGATTATACAGATCAAGGGTTGAATGACAATGGAATCACAAGCTCAATCTTGTGAGGTGAACAAAAAATGAAAAAATATTATGTGGAGTAGAGAAATGGATAGGTATTTAATTGAATGCCTTAAACACCAAGTTATTGAGGGACAAAAAGTTGGGAATGTCTTTAAATTACATGCATACAATGTTGCAACCAATGAAATAAATATAGCTTTTGGATTGAATCTTAATGTGGATAACATTAAGAACATGATCAAAACCCTAAAAATTCAATATAGGGATCTTCATGAATTGTTGAAAAAGTAGTGGGATTAGTTGGAATCAACAAATTAGTCGTCTTGAAGTAGCACATAATGTTTGGGAAACAATAGTTGTTGTAAGTCTAAATTATTTAAAATATACTTTTTTTATGATGTAATTTAATTATTTTTCTTGAAATTATTATTTTAATATTCTCATATATGCAACAGGGAAAGCTAAATACAAAAAATACAAGGAGCGACATTATCCTAATATGAGCAGATGATAGAAGTGTTCGGAGAGGAATATGCCACCGGAGAATGAAAAAAGTCTAACAAGGAAATTGGAGCTAGGATGGAAGAGAGACACATCAATGGGATAAATGCTTCACCGTTTTGATTCTCAACTGAGAATGTAGGTTTAGAAATCTTGGGAGAAGATAATGATTTCATATTTGACGATCAAATTCCTTATATTGTCCTGTAACAACCAATGTCTTCCTCCCATATGGAAAAAGTAAGCAGGGAAGAAATTTCAGCTCCTCCAGCTCATAAAGAAAGGAAGCGGTTAAATGTTGCAATTTGCAAGACTATAGAGGCAGTGATAGTAGCATCAAAGATATGGCTACAACGATAATTGGTGACCATGTTTTACTAGTAACTCTTCATTACTTTTGGACTTCGTGCAAGAAGTTACAAGATTTGATGAAGATACCCTTAACTGGGCATTTGATCATCTCAATAGGAATCCTATGGAGGCAAAAGGTTTCATAGCCAGAGGGGTGGAACAAAGGAGGAGATATCTTATGAGGATCATAGAAAATAAACAATCTTAATCAATGAATTTTAAGAGGGTGTTTTATTGTTTATGAACATTTCATTTTTAGAGTATTCATAAATATATAGGTAGTTCTCTTATTTGTTAAGGACATGTAGATATTTCTCTTATGTGTGATGAACATATGGTATTTTAGTGGTTGTGTGTGTTACATATGGTAAGGCTTACCGTTAGCATCCCTGGTGGCGCGGGTTCAAGTCACGGAAACAGCCTCTCCAGAAATGGGGGTAAGGCTGCGTACATCTTGCCCTCCCCAGACCCCGCGTTAGTGGGAGCCTCGTGCACCGGGCCGCCCTTTTTTTTTTTAGTTGGTTTACTAGCATTGAATTTAAAGCTGACTAGATTGTTGGAAAAATGGTTAGGAAAAATGAAGTGTGTGTGTATATATATATATATATATATATATATATATATCTAGAGAGAGAGAGAGAGAGAGAGAGAGAGAGTCCTCATACTCCATACCTTGTAATTTAGGAGGCAATCTGAATGATACTTCATAAATTGAGTTTGAATCCAATGCTACAAATAAGGTTTACCTTCCCCTTTTATAGAGTCCAAACGTAGCTTTTGAATTAAAGAAGAAGTAGGTTTACATGTCTTTATGTTAGAGGTTACAAGAAAGCTATCATGTCAGAAACATGTCCAAAGTTGGGTCCACAATTTTTTCCCTCTTACATCTAAACACCATTTATTTATGCTTTATGTCCTGTGGTAACTTTTATGATATAAGACAATGAAACTCTTATGATGTACAAAATTTTATGTTAAAACATGTAATTTAATGTCTCCTATATATATATATATATATATATTACAGATTGAGATAGTATTCCATCTAATTTGACTGTTGTAATCTGCGGTGCAGGGTTATCACCATGCGTATCTTTGTGTGACATACCATTAGAGCTTCTTGGAACACTAAATGATTCTCCACTATGATGACTGGTTTGAGACATAATATCAGTCAAATACATTCAATCCAGAGACTAATTGTTGCTCTTTTCAAAATAAGTAATTTTAGTCCTACATTTGAAAAAATAGGATCCACAGCCATATTAAATTCAATCAGCACACCACCAAACCTAGGAACACCACCAAACCTAGGAACAGATGTACTTCATCAGTCACAGATCACAAAAAATACAAAAGAAACCCTGTGGTTGAAGTATATTAATTTGTCTCTCCTTACACCTTAAGGTTTTGGAAGAGTTGGTTGGTTTATTGTTTACATGGAATTAGAGCCAAGCCAGGTCGCGAGTTCAAATCCTGGTGAAAGTGTTTCGCGGTTGTAGTGGTGTACACGTGTGAATGCATTGTTTGAATTTGTGCCTGGCTCCCTGAGTGTGTTCCCCATAGAGAACCGTGTTCCTTCTTGAGGGAGAGTGTTGAAGTATATTAATTTGTCTCTCCTAACACTTTAAGGTTTTGGGCAAATTGATTAGTTTACTGTTAACAATATTGGTAGTAAGAGTGCTTCCGAAATTCTGATGCTGGCCCTTCGATACTTAATGGATCAAGATGTGACTTGATTTTATACTTCTACAAATTAGAATTCAGTTAAAGTTTACACTACTTGATTTGAAACAACTCCTTATAACAGATCTACAATCAGATCTTCAAAACACTGATTTTGTTTTGTATTTTTTAGTAGAAATACCAAAACTTTACATAAGATTAGACTAAAAATTTAATAAATTCACTTTTAACTCAGAAAAGTATGCTCTACCAGGCGATACCTTTGTCCTCTTTGAGAACTAGAGCTTGACTGTGTAGCTGCTGATTGCCGTGCGGTTATGGTGATGTCAACAAAGCTCTCTGACCTTCAGTAGATCATTGTTGAAGAGAAGAAATCACATAATGAATGATTTCTGCTAAGATAAAATATAGAAACGATTATTATTTTTCTAAGATTTATCCATTGCCAGCTGGTGAGGAGGATTTTGATCTTGCTCCTTTCCCGTCTTGGGTTTGCTTGGGTTTTCCCACATTCTTTTAGGGATCGTATATCGGGTTGGCTAACATGGAGCTAAGGGGTACCCCCCCTTCTGATCTTGCAGTTCCTTCCCGGGGCTATCTGCTGGGTGGTTTGAAAAGAAAGGAACCTCTGTATCTTTGAGGACAGGGTCTCTTTATGTGAACGCATTTCACTTTGGGTGTATGAACTCCTTTGGGATTGGGTATCTATATCCCCTTCCTTTGTTGAGTTTGATTGGTAAGCTGTGTGGGATGGGGCTTCCCTTGTGGGATTTATGTAGTGTTCTTTTCTGTTGTGTGGGTTGTTCGTTTTCTTTTCTTTTTCACTTTTTGTTTGTCTGGTCGCTTTCACCTTCCTGGTGAATATCTCTGTTGGTTCTTACCCCTTCTTCTTTTAATAAAGTGCATTTTAGCTCTAAAAAAAAAAAAAAAGATTTTATACTCTATCGAAGGAGAGAAGAAGAGGTAAAGAATAGAAGAGAAATGTGGAGAAGAGAGTATGGTTGACTTACACGATTCCTACTCCTCTTGTTCTTTATATAGTAGATACTGTTAGAGATTTAAGGACTGAAACACCCCTTAGAATACCATGAAATACAAATGAGTTCATATTCCAATATTGACCATTATACCCTTACAACATGCCCCTCAGGCACCGAAGCATTTCTTGACATCAATAGCCTGTACCTAACTGAATTGTATGTGATTATTTATCCATCCTACTGATTTAAAATCTGATAAATGGACCCAAAGAGCAGGGATGGTTTCATCCTTCCACCACCTGTATATTGAACATTTATTCAACAGTTATTATCATGGACTTGTAATAACTCCAGTTAATTATTATTATTATTTTTTGATACTGAGGTATCCAGGCCTCTTAGAGCACCTAAGTCCTCGGGGCTAGTGGACTCCTTACCTCTTCCACACACCTGGTAAATCGGGTTTTTTTTTTGCCCAGGCAAGTGGCCCCAAGGGGATAGGTTCAGTTAATTATTATTTACCATAGTGGTTTGATTTCCGGTGGACTTGTTTCATGTCTATAAAATCCTTTAACAAATTATCTGAATTTTAGTTTGGCTTGGGAGAGTACTTATACGAGATATATTAGTAATGGATAAATTATGAGCCTATGACTTTGGGGAGATATCCTGTTCTATGGTTTGCTACAATGTGATTGTTATACTAAATAAACTTCATGAAGTTGTAAGTTACCAGAAGAAAAAAAAAAAAAAAAACATGTGATGAAGTTGTCCTACATAATTGCTAGTACTTCACGGCCCTTTATGTGAGGACCATGTTGGATGCATATCAACAAGCCATGACTGAACTTTTTCTTTCATTTGTTTGAGTGATGATAATTTTGAGGTCCTTAACTTTCTGTATGTCACGGCAATGTGTGTCACTTTTATCCAGAAAAAAGTTCCTATTTTATATCGATGAAATTTCGTGCCCTGTTTGTACAAGTTTGCTGTAGTTCTTAGAGGTAGTTCAGTATTAGGCTTCCATTTGGGGCCTGATATTTTGTTTTTTAGGACAAGTATCAATTAAAGGATATATACAGCACACAATGGAAGTAAATTTCCAAATTAAGTTGTCTCTTATGATAGAAATGGTGAGAATTATCTCTTGTTTTTTCTTATTACTGAGAGGAAGTTACCATTTGTGCAGGGATGTAATACTTTCACTGATTTTTTCTGACAATCACAGTCTATTGCTTGCATCTCTGATGTTATTGCTTGTCTTATCAGAAAGTAAAGGTATCTTTGAACAAGTTTTACTGTTGTACTGTTCCACAGACATAACTGTCCCGTGTTCTTCATTATTAATTGTACCTTTTGCAGATCTTGATTACTTTCTGTCTTCTATTATTGGATTTTCTGAAAAGAAGACTGTGACGGAGAAGCATCTGATGGTACGTATTAATTCACATTTTTCTTCCTGGTATAGTGGAGTAGTTATGTCTTAACTTCTGTTTACATAAAGGCTTTCCAGTCAACCCCAAGTAGTTGGGATAAAGCTTTGTTTAGTTGAGTGTAATTACCATCATTTTGATGGACTGAATAGATAAATGCTTAATGTGAAGGTGAGAGAGATTGACAAATTAAGGTTAGGGTTAGGGTTTTGTATGAGAGAAGTAGAAGAAAAAAGAAGAAAGAAAGGAATAGAAGAGACTATGAACAAGGAGAAAATTGTGAGTCTTATCTCTTTTCTGTATTGTATTATTTATGCAATATACTATATAGCATACTTAATACTGAAAATGTCTAAACTACCCTCATGGTATGTAATTGTATAAATCCCCTTTACACTCCAACACTCCCCCTCAAGCTGTGGAGAACATATCTCACATACCTAGCTTGCTAGTAATACAAGAGAATTGAGTGCCACACAATCTTTTGGTGAGGATATTTGCAAGTTGATCTTCTGTCTTGATAGATGGAGTGCACGTGGTACCGAACTTTAGATGATCTTTGATGAAATGTCTATCATCCTCAACATGTTTGGTTCTATCATGTTGAACTGGATTGTGAGAGATACTGATTGCGGTCTTGTTGTCACAATATAGATTCATGAATCTTTGGACAAGAAAACCTAGTTCAATGAGATTTTAAGCCGCAAAAGTTCACAAATACAATGTTCCCTAGAACGAAACTTCGCCTCAACACTAGGTCTGGCTATAAATGATTAGTTCTTACTTCTCCAAGTAACTAAGTTTCCACCCATAAAGGTACAATACTTAGAAGTGGAATATCTATCTGAAATGGATCTAGCCTAGTCAGTATCTGTGTATACTTCAAGATGGTCTCTCTTGGTGTATAAGAGACCTTCCCTAAGGCATTGCTTCAAGTTTTGAACAATCTGGTAGGCAGCATTTAGATGAGTCATGTGGGAGCATGCATGAATTGGCTCACAACACATTGCATATGCTATCTCTGGCCTGGTCATTGAAAGATGGCCCACTAACCGTTGATCCATCTCAATGCCACTAAGATGGTTACCATCATCTTCTTGCATCCTGTGATTTGGATCAATTGGGGTCTCACAGGGTCTCGATCTTGTCACACCAGTCTCATAGAGAAGATTAATGACGTATTTCCTTTACAAGAATAAGAGCCCATCCTTGGACCTAGGAACTTTAATGCCTAGGAAATATTGTAGTTGACCTAGACCATTAATCTCAAACTCCTATGTTAATCTACTTTTGAGTCTTCTCACTTCTACATCATCATCCCTAGTGGCTACAATATCATCGATGTAGACTATCAATGTAGTTAGCTTATCATTTTGTCGCTTCACAAAGAGTATGGTATGATAGACATTGCTTGTATCCACTTTGCACGATAGCATGTCGAAACCTTTCAAACCATACTCTCAGAGACTACGTAAGTCCATATAAGGCCTTTTTTTAGTTTGCATACTTTCCCTTTGGTGGATAAGTGTACGAAACGTAGAGGTCACATGTATAATTCTTCTTTAAGATCTCCATGTAGGAAAACATTCTTTACATCAAGCTGTAACACCATCTTTGGTTGACAACAACATAAGAACTCTCACAGAGTTTATCTTTACTATTGGAGCAAAGGTATCATGATAATCCATTGTATATGTCTTAGTCTATCCTTTGTCCACAAGGCATACGTTGTATATTTCAACTGAACCATTTGAATAGTGTTTCATTGTTAATACCTATTGGAATTCGGTAGGCACCTTTCCTTTATGGAGGTTTACCATCTCCTAGGTATGATTCTTTTCAAAAGCTTGCATCTCTTCCTCTATTGTAGCTTTCTAGATGGGTTGAGAAAGTACCTCAAATACATTGTGAGGAATAGATACAGAAGACAAAGCAGTGACAAAGGCACAAAATTAAGGAAACCTGGAACTATAGGAAACAACATTAGACTAAGGATGTTCAATGCAAGTTCTTTTTCTCTTTCTAAGAGCAATAGGGATAGTATAATTACTTGAAACTGCTGAGGGGATACCTGTTCCTAATGGATTTGAAGATAATTCATGGTGAGGAACATGAGGAGGCTCCCTTGCTTCTGACACTTTCTTCTTTATTTCACACGTTGTCATACATTTTTAACTCCTTTCCTTTAGCAATCTCCCCCTCTTGATTCACACCATCTGTAAGATGCTCAAAGTGGTCATCATCAAAAGCAAAATGAACAAGGAACATGTAATGGCAAAGACATCTCGTCGTTATAACTCTCCCCCCTAAAGAGAAGGTTGTGATGATGAAAAATATAAAACAAATATAAAAAAGTGATATCCATGGATAAAAAGTGCTTGCAAGTAGGAGGATGCTGACACTTGTATCCTTTGTCTCAAAGCATAACCAAGAAAGACACTCTTGAAGGCCTTAAGATCTAACTTGGTGTGGGTAGATTGAGGCACATGAACAAAACAAAAACAACCAAAGGTCTTAAGAGGAAGAGGAAACAAGTGGGATAGTGAAGAGAGTAAACCTAGGGGAGATTTAAAACCAAGAACACGGGATGACTTCGTGTTCATTAGATAGGTGGTAGTGTGAAGAGCTTCAAACAAAAAGACTTTGAAACATGCATAGTAATCAATAAGGCCCGAGTAATTTCAAGAAGATGGTGGTTCTTTTTTTCTACCACCCCATTTTATTCAAGAGTGTGAGGACAAGTAGTTTGATGAACAATACTAGACTCAGTAAGACAAGAAGATAAAGCATTCGATAAGTACTCTTCACCATCATCAGATCAAAGTATACGGAGCTTGGCATCAAATTGGATAACAAATCATTTTGTAGAAAGAAGTAAAAGTTAAAAAAAAAAAAAATTACTATAAGTAAACTCAAGTAGTTGTAGTGGAATCATCCAGTAACAAAGTATCGATAGCCCAATAGAAAAATAACAGGGGCACATCTGAATGAAAATAGAAAAAGGAGATACATTACGATTATTACTAATACGATAAACTGAACGACAATGTTTAGAGAGTTAACATGGTTCACATTTAATAGTAGAAGATGAAGTAAACAACTGGGGAAACATCTTTTTAAGGAAGGGTGGTCAAAATGATAATTCCACTGTAACAACATTTTATGAGGATTACTAGTATCTCATTTCTCCATTGGAACTCGCTAAGCTAGAGAGACAATTGGGGATGCAGTATCCAATAATTTGGGGATGCAGTATCCAATAAGTACAGTCCTTCTCATGCCTTCTTCCAATTGTCTTTCTCGTCACCAAATCCTGAAACACACAATAAGAGGGGAAGAGAGTGACATTACAATACAAAGATTTGGTGATATGATTAATGGATAACAAATTCAAAGTAAACTTAGGGCTATGTAAGACATAGAGGACAATAGAAGACAACAATTAAAGGCTAGAAGTAATGGAAGTATTTCCTTTCTCTAGCAACAGGGGAAAGAGTACCATTTATTATCTTAACTTTATCTCTACTGGAACTAGGATGATAAGCAGGGAAAAAAGATGGCATACCATCATGTGATGGGAAGCCTCTGAATTAATGATCCCGGGGCTGTTAGATGTGGGAACAGAAGCAGCAAGAGCTGATGCAAATGTACTTGACTGGACAAATGTGGAGGTAGAGGCTATCATGGTAGGCTCTAAACGAGTCACAAAGTGATGAAGAGATTCAAGTTCCTTTTGCAGGTGATCAATCTTAGAAGGGGTTGAGGTGACAAGCACTGCCTCAGAGGAGATGGATGTAGCAGAGTGAGCACTAGAGCAACCACTAGCACGTCCACCACCTCGACCTTCTAAAGGAGAACCTCATATAAAAGGTCATCTGGTTTGCTCCTGAGGTCTCCCATGAAGGTCCTAGCATGCTGCCTTGGTATGCCTTGGAAACTCACAATGCTCACATTTGAGGTGCTCTTTGTCATCAGGCACATGGCCAAAGCGCCCTACTCCTTTGCCTCGTATACCAGTATTACCTCTATCCTCTCCCTGGGAAGCTGAAACTAATGTGGATCTCTCAACTGTAGAGGACTTGGACATCACACTATAGTAGATTTTCTCTTGGTGTAGGTATGAATACACTTACTTCATGGAGGAAAGAGGATCCTTTCCAAGGATCTACAATCTCATTGGTTCATAGAAATCATTCGACCTGGCTAACAAATCAAAGATCTGATGGCTTTAAACTCGCTGTTGATAGGAGGTAGTATCGTTGACACACTTTGGTTTGTAAGTATCGTTGAGTTTGGCTCTTCCAACATATTCTTCCAAGAAGAAAAATAGGAAGTGAGTGAAAGATCACCCTGCTTCCACTGTGTTATACTCTAACACAGCTTATACAGACGAGCTGTGTTACCAACTAGGGAGAACGCCTGAGAGATTGCATCTCAAACCTTCTTGGTGGTGCCTAGAAAGTAGAAACACATAATTTCCACTAATCTTAGGATCCATGGACTGTAGTAGCCAAGCCATGATAGTAGCGTGCTCTGCATCCACATCGGTAGCATTAATATGGTTCTTTATGTTGAAACACACATATCATGTGGCTTTAAATTACCTTCCATTTCATTCATTAATAGTTGGTCATTAAGAGAAGAACCTACTCTTTTTGGCTCTTATATTGGGGACCAATTTGCACAAATTATTTTATACTATCTATTTAGAAGCAGAATATGGTTGATATTCTTTTGAAAAAGGAGAACTTACTCAAATACTGCTTGATGCAGGACAGACTAGGGATGCTGCAAACCTGCGGGTAATGGGCCCAAATGAAGTCTAAAAAAGGATTGAAACCAATTGAATAGGGTTATTAGGGTTTTAACAAATAGCCAAATCAGAAACTTCAAATATGTTTAGAACTTTAGATTAGTTAAACCAAGTCTAGGAATGTTAAATTTGTCTGAAATTTTATATTGTAATAGATTTATGAGTGAGGAACAACCCAAAAAGATTTCAGATTAAATGGATGATTAAAAGTATATAAACTCTTCAAGACTCAGGTCTGCACATGGAAATCCAACAATACAACAAATAATAGAGCTTAACAGAATATGGTAAACAACTCATAATGTTATAAAAATTGGTAGATTAACAAATAAGGAAGTAAACGATAAACTTATAAAGTTTCAATTGGTTTGGAAAAGTATTGATGATTGAACTTATAGAATTCCGATTGCTATTTAGACATATTATCAAACTAGAGAACTTGAATGAGGTTAAAAGAAATAATAGAAGAAGAGAAGAAGAATAAGGGCTGTGAACAGTAACACTTGAATAGTGTTATAAATAAGAGAAGCAGCACCAACCACTAACAGGATTTGTAGCAACACCAACTGTCTACAAGAGATACATAACATCAACCGTGGGGTGAAGAAGAAGCACCAAATTCAACTTAGGGTTTCTATAACTGTTTATCATAAAATTATCATTTTAATTCATTTGGTTGTAAAACTTAGATAGACTATAATGCTTGGTAGCCAAGAAACTACCTAAAAGAAAATAGAAATTACTTCTAAGGAAATAGAAACTAACCCCTTAAGCTAAACTTCTAAATTCTAACCTTTCCAAAATTAGAAAGATTTTATTCTCCCACCTAACTACCTTATAGATCAAAAGACTTACTCAAAATAGAAACTACACATATTATTAAGACTTCCTAAAAACATATCAAATAGAACTTTCTAAAAACTCTATTCCCATCACATATGAATACCCCTTTAGTAATTTGGTCATAACATTTCCACTTCACCTCAGATTTGCGCAATATTGGTTGTATTTGAAAGGTAAATGAATAACCTTTCTAATAACCTTTCTAAAAATATCAAAATCTAGCTGAAAAGGCAAGTTTAACCTTGAAAAATCTGGGCTGAAAGCAAGTTACAGGATTACAACTCAACAGAAAAGATACCTAATAAACCTAAAAACAAAAACTCTAAGTGGACTCCACAAGATTAGCCATTGATCATTCAGCTTCTTCTTGGTGTTCCTAGATGCTCCTGCATCATTATTCCAATTTCTATCCACATACTTTATACGTTTAAGAGCTACTTATCTGCACTAGTGCATTAAAGATTTAAGTGTGTCTGAAGACTGCTGTAGGTTGGCCACTCTGATTCTTTTAATTTAAAGCTCACTTGGAATTCAGAATGACTTCTTTTGATTTACATCTTTGATACATGAATATGCATCTCTCTCTCTCTCTCTCTCTCTCTGTGTGCTTGAAAATTTTTCTGAGATCAGAGAACTCAAGTTTACTAAGCTGATGATTGTTTTTACTATCTGAAACTTGTAATAACCTTAATGGATTTCATTATCTCTTAGACTAGTTCTTTACCTAATATCCTTGGCATCTTTATTTCCAGGCCTCTGACATCTCACTTTCACTTTCAGTGGATGCAAATATCTTTGTGCGACACATTCCCCAGGTATGTGCTATGTAAAGCACTTGCCTTTTTCATTGTTATTTTATTGAGTCTTTCTCCTTCTGTTCATTATTCCTTTCAGTGGTTAGAGAAATTAACTTTATATTGGTGATTTATACGCTCTATTTCTGTGGAAAGCATGGCCTCATAAATTCTTTGTTTCCATAGTTTAGTTCATAATCTCATGATGCGGGGTTAAATTTATTTTACAGATCTTAAATGCATTATTGAAGCTTCTAGCTAGCCAACCGGAATGTTCAGTTTTAGCACAATGGAATACAGTGTGGGTTCTGCGAAAGCTACTGATTTGTCAAGAAATGAAACTCACTGACCATGATTTGGATCTTTTAAATGTAAGAAATTATCTGAGCATTGTCTCTTGCTTATTCATGTTTTTGTTGACTAGCATTTTTAACATAGTACCATTTAAAAATTTGTTTTGCTTGATGAACTTAGTGAAGATTTCCACAACCAACTTTTTTCAGCAGTACACTCCCTTATAGATTTCATAATGTTTTGGTTGGTATGGAGCATGTTTACTGTGTTCACTACATTGCCAGTCTATTGCTGCTTCCCTAAGAAAAACAAACCACACCTATCCATGGGCCCCATGTGATTTGTATGGGTAGGTATCATCCATGTGGTGCTCCTGGCCCAAATCCAAGTTTTCTTGGGACTTGGATTTTGTTGGAATCTTGGACTGGTTGACTCTGCAGTACATATAACAACAGCCCAAGGGTCTCTAGTTTCTATTTTATTCACTTTAGGAGAGTTTGGACTTTGTAGGTTTCTAGAAATGTCTATTTGTTTTAAATGTATTTTAGTTACGGCCCAAGTGTAACTAGTTGTTATTAGTCGGTTCCTCCTATCTTACAAGTTAAGTAAGGACCTCGAGTTAGTTTCTCTAATTTGAGAGAGAATCGGGTAATGCAAGTTTTGGCCTTCCCACTATACCGGTCCATAAATAGGGTTAAACTTCTGTAATCGCCACAATGGAATTATATATGAGTTTTCTCTCGAAGCTCTTTCTTTTTCGTTTGGGTGTTCTACCCATTTTATGTCATTGGTTTTCTTCTCCATTAATTTATCTCCTCTTGTATTCTTTAATAAGTCCATGAAGGCATTCTCATTACCTATTGGTTGATGATAGGATTCTAGTTGCTTTGCTTTCTCTAGTAACGACTAAGCTTTGATAAATGAGCTTAAGAGAGCATTAAGGACCAAGTTTGATATGAAAGATTTAGGGTTAGTTTCTTGAACCAGAATTCTTAAATCTTCTAGTTTTTCATTTTCTAGAAATTAGTTATTGTTTAAGTTTTTGATGCAGCACACAAGAAGAAAGGTACCCAAATTTGATGCAGCACATAATAGCAGAATAAGACTGGCACCAAGGAGGGTATTAGAAGGAACAGGGTTCAGCACCTTTAGTCAAACATGGGTAAGCAGCGAGATAAACTGGGGGATCAGCAGGGTTTTTAGAGTAGTAAACTGGTTCAGAACATTAATCAAACATTCGGTGTGCAGTAGGTTTAAACAGGTCTTGTTCTGAAAGGGAAAACATAAGGTTTTGATGGAATAAAACATGGTGGGATGCTGGACTGATAAAGACTCAAAACAGGAATATAAACTAGGCAGAATAATCATTCCCAAGGGTGCTGCAGGGATTAAAGGAAAGGAATTTTGGGATTTTCTGTTATGGCACAGCAAGGGACTGGTCATAACTCATAAGTGGTATCCACAAGGGTTAGGGTGGACTGTGGATGAGTTTTATTAGGGGAAAACTCAGGGAATATAAAAGGAGGTGTGGCTGCAGATGGAAGAGATGGAAGAACTGGGTTTGAGATGGAGAACAAATAGGAATGGATTTGAAGATGGCAGTTTGCGGGTTTCAACAAGTACCTCCAGGAAAAAAAAAATGAAGAAGAAAGGGGAGAGAAGAGAAGATAGCAGTGAGGGTAATCACCTACCAGTCAACCTTGGACATCACCATCCATGGCTTCCAGCTCTGCATCAAGAAGCTTGAAAAAGGAGAAGTTCTACTCATGTGAAAGAAGAAGCCTGATTTTATTTCATAGATCTTCATTGCCTTCAATTACAATAATTCTCCCTTATATGTAGAGACTAAATTCTTAAAAGAAAATAGAAAGTTCTAAAATAAAAAAAACCCCAAATCGTGGGCTCTTATGCCTATGTTGACCAGCACTTATAATTTGAAATAAATGATGCTGCTAACTTTGCCTAAAAACAATAACAGTAATTCCTTCTATGTCCTACCCCTAATACTTAATAAACTTTAAAATAACACAATCAAACTCTAAAAAAAGGCCTGAAAGAAGCAACTTAATCCCCAATTGAGCAACCACCAGCATCAGCCATGTCTTGTTGTGCACCTTCATGAGTGGTCTCCACCAAGGCCATGTGTGGGCCCCTCATGTCTCTAATGTCCTCGTTAGTTTTTGTTTCTTGATCTCACTTAATATGATTTCATATAACCCTACAACCCTATTTCACTCAATTAAAACCTATATTTCCCTAATAACCCTAGTTTTATATCTCAGGGAACCCTACACCCTTGATCAATTAGCCCTAATCTAGGATTTTTATCTGATACCAGGTTAACAGATAAAGAGGACTACTTAGGCTTTTCTCTCTAGTTCTACAATAATGTGTTTATTTTCTGATGATGTTGGTTCAACCAGCAGCAAACTAGGCACCTTCATCTACTAGATCTGATGTTGCTCTTGAACTGTAAATTAAGAGGCAAGGGTCAATTATTCATGTTTTGTAGCAAAAAACTTCCAAAACTGACGAGGTTCAACGAAGACTCACTCAAATGGTAGTTTTTAAAAACAATGAAACTAGTGGATGAGTTGGGAACTGAAGAAGTTTCTATGGCTTTGGAGTTGGACCATGGGAAGGAAGCCATATGCTTCTTGCTCAAGTAGCAGGGGACTGATGTTGAACCAAGAGGTAGAATGTTAATTTGTTTGTAGCATTTCTTTTTCTTCCAAAGGTATGGGTCTTAAGAATAAGATTTAATGGTTTGATTTTAGGAGAAAAGGCAAGGTTATGGATTTTTGGATCATAGGTATTGTAGCAAGGAAGAAGTATTACAACACATTATAGTCAATGTTTCCAAACTCAAAAATGAGTATTAAAGAAAGCTGTTTTGTGAATAGAAGAGAAAAGACAGATAATAGAGTAGAGAGATGCTACTTGTAGAACCAAAGTGAGGGGCCAGAGTCTCACTAGAAGATCCTTCAAGAGGGTTGTGTAACATCAATTCCTAAGATTACTTACATCTCAGATTTGCAGCCTGCAACTATTGAAAGGTTAGCTTTGACCTCTTCTTCTATGCAAGGAGGTAGAAGCAAAATCGGTGGTCATGGTAAGGGGAGGACTGGATTTGTGATAGGTGACAAAGACAGGTTAAGGTGTGAGCATTGTGGTTGCTCATGTGACACCAAGAAGACTTGTTGGGATCTTTATGGATGTCTTGAAAGGGGTTTTGTTAATGGGAGTTGTGGATGGTAAAATTCCACCTCATTGTCAATCTGAATTAATTTACTGGTTCTTCCTGGTCTAGTTTAACCTTGGTTGGTTCTTTGAAGTAGTAGAGCTTCCTTGGGATGCCCCTCGCACTATTGTGGTACCTGCCAAATGACCTATGATGATCAAGTTAGTAGGGTTTCATTTTATTTGCATGAGGTTCAGTTAGATTACCTCGATTTTAGGATGAGGATTCTTAGATATCCTTTTACAATGAAGCTTGATTTCTTCTTATAGAGCTTCAATGGAGTTTGTTTCCCTTATTTTGGGGATTGAGGTCTTGACTTTATCCCTGGAATCTTGGGAAGTTAAGATGATCTCAAGTTTGAACTGTTTTGACTTCTTCTGGACGAGTTGCTAGAGTTAAACTCGAAGAGAAATCTTTAGTTGATCATATCTTTGACTCAAGTGTGAGTTTATTGCGCTAGTTGCAGCGAAATCATGTAGCTTGATGTGTTTAGATGTGAATCTGCATGCGGCTAACTTGTTGGGATGCTTCAAACTGGTTTGACATGCATGGTCTTTGGATTTTGCTTTGCTTGGTTTGGTTTGGAGTAAACCAATTTGGGGTTAGGCCCGGTTGATAGTAGACCATTCCATAATTGGACCTGGCTTGAAAAAGACACCTAACGACATTTATTTGGTGGAGTTTTTTTACCCACTATAGTTGCCTCCCTAGTTCCTCATTCGGTGTGTAACGATGATGAATGGGGAACTGTGTTGGTTTCTTCATTCTCTTTGTTTCTATATTAAAGTTGATTGACATGCATCTAGAGAGAAAGATCCTCAAAGTCTTTTGAAGTGGCTAGAGGTCGGTGGATTGTTACTGCTCTTTATTAGGTTTTGGTTTTGGAATGCGTTTCCTTTTGGGGCTTTAATAGATGATCGGATAGTTGCTTTTCCCACTTGTTGGTGGAGAGTTTCCTGTGCGTAATAATAATATGGAGGTCTTTTGGAGTTTCAAGGTACCTTGAGCCGTTCGTGTGGAGGTGTCTCTTGGTCTGCTCCATTTTCGATTATAAATCTTATTTTCCGGTTAAGGCTTCCAAGTCATTCTTGCTTTCCTAAAATCATGTCTTTGCCAAATGCTTCCTCTGATAACTTTGTTCCTGTTGAAGATATTCTCCTACATGACATCCAAGCATTCAGGTGGGTGATAGGGTGGTGACTGCTATTGAATTTGCTGCTGAGAGCAAGGAGGTGGCGACTACAATTATAGAGGGGATGATCCTTCCCCAAGATAGAGACCGTTTGGAGAGGATGATAGACGAGGGATTCGTCCATGCTCTTGCACTCAGTGTGAGGGTAAGCTTCTTCATGTTTCTTTTCGTCATACTATATGTGAGTATAAGTTTTGACTGCAAGTGATTTTTCAGGCTTCTAATATTGTCAGTGAGCTGGCTTGGCAATTTTATCTTCATAGCACTGGCAACAATCGGGTGCGTGGAGAGAACGTAAGCCTTTGGAGATTATTGGAGGAAGACTGATGAGTTTCTCAGGGGATTCTAGTCGAGTTGAATTCCTTTACTAGCAACTCCATGAAATATATCAATACTCTAGAGAGGGAGAGGGAGGAGCTAAGAGATGAGACTGGTTAGCAGATGAGAAAACGTGGGAGGACTAACAAGGGGCAATATGGTGCTGTAGGTGGTCCTCTAGATGCTATCTTGGCTGCCTGAGTATCTTCTTATTTGTTTGTGTAGTTCCCCTTTTTTTGCTTCTTCTGATCTTTTCCCCATTCCATTTTCTATATCCTTTTTGTTTCTTTTGTTTTTTGACTAGTTTCATTTGGTATATTTCTTCTTTTGAATGTAAAAGTAGTCTCTCTTTCTCTACCCTTTCCTTTTGTTCATTTTCCGCCATAATAGGCTGTTTTAGAATAGCTTTCTACAATTAAATGGTTCTTGTGGTTGTATAGTTGATGACAAATGTAGGATCCTAGGAAATGAGTTTTTTTCTTGTAATTGTTGTATGTTTTGTAACCCTTGATTTCCATTCAATGGAAGGTTTGATATTTTTGACTCTTGATCAATGGTTGATCGTTTGCTTAGGAAGAAGGATCCTTCATGTATAATGGGCATGGACCTTGTAGGGTGTCCTATGTTGATAAGACTTTTGCAAATCCATTTTTGGTGCTTGATGCAGAGGGATTGAATTGCTTTGAAGATGATTTTGATTTCCAGTAAGTGAGACTCATTTTTTCCCTAATTGGTAAGACTTGCCCCATTTAATGAAGCTAACTATTGGTGCTTAACTGGTAGGGCTTATTTTGCTCCATGTAACGAAGTTATCAATTGGTGCCTAACTAGTAGGGCACTATGGCTTATTTTGATCCACTTAACGAAGTTAACTGTTGATGCCTAACTGGTAGAGCTTATTTTTCTCCACTTAACAAAGGTAAACGTTAGTGCTTAACTAGTAAGACTTATTTTGCTCCACTTAATGAAGCTAGCTATTCTTAACTTGAGAGGGCTGCTCTTGAAATTAGGGTTGCCTAGCCATTCAATTCTAGGACTTTTGCTCCAACTTGACCGAAGCTTGTTATTCTTGACTTGAAAGGGCTAGTTTACTGCTTCCATGGTCAAGAGTGCTTAGCTATTCGATTTTAGGGAATTTTGCTCTAACTAGATTAGAGCCTGTTATTTTTGACTTGAAAGGGCTAGTTTCCTACTTCCATGGTCAAGAGTGCCTAGCTGTTTGATTTAAGGACTTTTGCTCTAACTAGACTAGAGCCTGTTATTCTTGACTTGGAAAGGCTAATTTGCTGCTTTCATAGTCAAGAGTGCTTAGCTGTTCGATTCTGGGACTTTTGCTCCAATTAAACTAGAGCTTGTTAATCCAACTTTACTTGGTTTTAGGCATTGTACTCCGATTTTAATCTTTTTCTGGAAAAATGAAGATGGAGGGAAATAGTACTTTATTGATGCTATTTTCTCAAATGAATCGCATTCCATGGCCTAGGGAGCTTCCTTCCATCTAAAGCTTGAAGTCTGTATGCTCCTAGGTCTCATTTTTCTTGGATCAGGTAGGGCCCTTCCTAGTTTGGGTGCATTTTACCTTGGTCGGGCTCCTTAGTGTTTTCAAAGACTCGTATAAGGACTAGTTCTCCTTGGAATTCCTTCTTTCTGACCTTTTAGTTGTACCTTTTAAGCTTTTGATGGTAGGTTGCAATCCGGATTTGGGCGTTTTCTTTATTTTTTTCCTTAGTAGATCCAAGCATAGGGCCAGTTGATGCTCATTACTTGGTGTATCTGCAATTGTAGTCCGTAGTATAGGTTCTTGTACTTCAGTTGGTATGATAGCTTCCATCCCATGCCACATTCCAAAGAAAAGGGGGTTTCTTTAGTGAGCTGTCTCTTGGAAGTGCGATAGACCCATAATACTCCTGGTAACTCTTCGGCCCATATTCCTTAAGTTGTGTTTAAACGTTATTTGAGGTAATCCAATATTGTTTTGTTGGATGCCTTTGCTTGGCTGTTTGCTTGAGGATATCTGGGCGTTGAGTAATGATTGGTTATGTTGTATTCTTTACATAAATTTCTAAATTGCCTACCATTGAACGGTTTCCCATTATCAGTGACCAATGCTCTTTTGATCCCAAACTTACATATTATGTGCTTCCAAACGAAGTTTTGAGCTTTGTTTCTCTTATTTTGGCGTAGGCTTCTATTTCTATCAATTTAGTGAAGTAATATGTGGCCACCAAAAGGTATCATTTTTGACCTGGAGCGGTTAGTAGTGGACCGATTATGTCAAGTCCCTATTACATAAAGGGCCAAGGGCTAATGACTGGCATAAGCTCTTGGACTGGTGGGTGAGTCATTGGGGCGTAGCTCTGACACTTGTCATATCTTCTGATGAACTGCTATCTGTCTTTCTAGATGTAGGGCCAATAGTATCCCTAGGCCATAGCTTTGTGGGCTAGGGATCTTCCTTCAGCATGATTTCCACATTCACCCTTGTGAATCTCATTGAGTATGAGATGGGCTTGCTTGGGCCCTAGGCATTTTAGATTAAGGCCAATATAAAACCTCTTGTAAAGTTGGTTGTTAATGAGAGTGTACCTTGCTGCCTTTTGACGTAGTTTTTTGGATTCTTTCTCTTTTAGGCTGGATTCCATGTTGCAAGTACTGAATGATAGGGTCCATCCAGGTGGGTTTGGGCTCAGTTTTCCCAATGTGGCTCACTTGCTAGACTTGTGATATGCTTGGTTTTGAGAGATGTTCACCTCCAGTGTTGAAGCAAGGCTGACAGGGCATCTACATTAGTGCTGTATTCTCGGGGGAGCCACTGTAGTTCTGAGTGGTGAAATTTCATTAATTTTGCATAGATGGCTTCTGAATAAGATACCATATGCGGATCTCTGGTTTCAAAATTTTCTTCTGTTTGCTTCATCAACAATTGTGAATCACTATGTATGATTAGGCTTTTTGCATTAAAGTGGTAAAGTGGTAAACCAATTAAAGGCGGAGAGTAAGACTTCGTATTCAGCTTCGTTATTTGAGGCCGGGAAGCCTAACGTTATGGCTTGCTTTAATGTTTCGCCTTCTGGGGTGTGATGAGTACTACATCGACACATGCTTCTTTTGCATTAGAGGCGCCATCTACAAAGAGTTTCCAAGTTGATTCTAGAAGTAACTTCCTGGTTGTGGATGAAGGTTCTAGCGAGAATTCTGCGAGGAAATCGATCATTTCTTGGCCATTTGAGGTTGGTAGCAGATGTCATACTTTCCAAGCTCTACAACCCACGTTTTAAATCTTTTGGAGAGCTCCATCTTTAAGAGGATGGTCCTCATTGGAAAGTTGGTGATGACTGTGATAATGTGCACTTGGAAATATGGTCGAAGTTTATGTGAAATTCTTACCAAGACTAATGCAGCTTTTTTCACATAGGAGTAACGTGTTTCTGCCTTTAGAAGGGTCTTACTCGTGTAGTAGATGGGTCTTTGGCCCTCATCTTCACCTATCAAGACTGCATTGACTGCCACCGGAGAGATGGAGATGTATAGTAGAAGATCTTCCCCTGGTTAGGGCTTTGACAGTAATGGTGGGTAGCTGAGGTATTTCCTTAGCTATTCGAAAGCATCTTTGCAATCTTTGTTCCATTCAAACATTTTGTTTGCTTTCAAGAGTTGAAATAAAGGTTTACACCTATCGTTGGATTTTGGGATGAATCTGCTTAAAGTTGCGGTCCTTCCCATGAGTTTTTGGACTTCTTTGACATTGGTAGGCGATGGTATCTTGGCTAAGGCTCTGATTTGAGATGGGTTAGCTTCTATCCCTCTTTGTGTGACTATATATCCTAGGAATTTTCCTGAGGATACCCCAAAGGTACATTTTTGAGGGTTAAGCTTCATTTGGTATTTCCTGAGTAGCCGGAATGCCTCAACTAGGTGAGTGAAATGATCATTTCTTTTCTGACTTTTGACTAGCATATCTTCTACATAGACCTCCATACTTTTGCCTATATGATCCTTGAAAATTTTGTTGACCAGTCGATGGTTAGTGGCTCCTGCGTTTTTTAGGTTAAATGGCATGACTTGATAGCAGTAATGGCCTTGCTCAATGATAAAAGAGGTCTTCTCCTGATCTGGTGGGTGAATGGGGGTCTGATTGTATCCATTGTATGCATTCATGAATGATAGGACTTCATGGGCTGCTGTGACATCGATAAATTGATCCATCTTTGGGAGCGGAAAGCTGTCTTTAGGGCAGGTTTTATTGAGATTGGTATAATCCACATAAACTCGCCACTTCCCATTCTTCTTTGGTATTACTACTACGTTGGTTAACCATTCTGGGTATTAAACCTCATGAATGGATCCAACGTGTAGGAGCTTTTCAACTTCTTCTTTGATGATGAAATTTCATCTTGGGGTGAATCTCCTATGCTTCTGCTTGACTGGTTGGTACGATGAATCAACATTCAGTTTATGAGTCATAACTTCTGAGCTTATACCTAGCATGTCTAAGGGTGCAAACGAAAATATCTTTGTTTTCTATGAGAAAACAAGATAGTTGTTGCTTGAAGCCTTCAAGTTGTTGAGCTTCAATTTAGGTTGTATAATCAGGTTTGCCTGGGTCAAACCTTATTTTTACTACCTCTTCAGCCATGGTGGCTTGGGTTCCCCAAGTACAACTGTGTGCATCTTGGGAGCCATGCAGTGATTGCTAGTGGTTTGAGGGGTTTTGTTGTTGTTGATTTGTCTTCATTGCTAGGGCGTAGCATTTTTTGTCCAATGATTGATCTCCTTGAACTTTCATTAACCTTTTTGGCGTTGGAAACCAAAGGCATTGGTGATGGGTTGATGGAACTGCCTTCATCTTGTTGATTCATCCTCTGCCTAAGATGACATTGTAGGGGGAAGAAGCTTCAACCACCAAGAAATCCACCATAAGTATTACTGGTCCGAGGGACACGAGTAACTTTATCTTCCCCATGGTGGGTGTGGCCTAACCATTAAACCCAACCAAGGGTGTAGAATGAGGTTCAAGGTTAGACTTTTTCAGATTATCTGATGGAAGGCAGAGAAGAAAAGTATGCCTACAGAGCCTCCTGTGTTTACCATGGTCCTTTTGACCTCCGAGTTGGAGATCTTTGGAGAGATCAATAAGGCATTGTCATATCATATGGGCAGTGCAACCCCTCTAGATCTTGATCTGAGAAGGTGACTAGCCCTGATTGGGGCTTTGGTAGGGGCTTGGTGTCAACTTTGACTGACTGTGATATGCGAAAGACCTAGTGTTCCCTTCCGGTGATAACTCCTTAAAGTTGATTTGGTGGCTTGTTCAGCTTGGGGTCCTTCATGAATAGTGTGGATGACGTGATCTATCATTTGTTGTTGCTGAGTGTTAGCCTCCTGCACTGGATGGGTCTTTTCTTCTTGAGGGAATCGTTTCGCTTGTTGATTCCCATCGGCTATGTAAGCCTGTAGGTAGCCCTATCAGATGAGATCCTCGATTTGCGACTGAAGGATTCAAAATTCATCAGTTTTGTGGTCCTTGGTTTTGTGATATGCATAATGCTTGAACAGATCCCTTGTGCTTGGGTCACCCTTCATAGGCTCTGGCCATTTGAGGTACAACTTATGCTTAATTTGTTGTAGGATGGATTATTTGGGCATATTGAATGGGGTAAGCTCTCGAGCAGACTTATCCTCTTATCCTCTGCTTTTCTCTTCTTGTTGGGGCTTCCCCTATCTGTTATTTGGCAGAAACTAATTTGGACCGAAGGTTTGGTGGGGTATCAATCACCGTTGTCCCTTGAGGTGGCACTTCATCTTCTAGCTTCGCATACTTCTCTGTTCTAGTTAAGAGGCTAGCCATGTCCTCTGCAAGGGTTTTGGTCAGTGACTGATGTAGCATCCTTATGTGCGGGAGTCCTCTTTTGAATGCTATGGCGGTAGTTTTCTCATCACTGCCTTTGATGTGGAGAAGTTTTGATTGGAACCTCCGGATATATGCCCCCAATGGTTCCTTGGTTCCATTTTTTATGTTGAAGAGGGTGTCCATGTCTTTCCTTTGGGGTCGGCCATGGATAAAGTTGGTGATGAAGGTGATGCACAGTTGATGGTAATTGTGGTTGCTTGAGGGAGGTAACTTATGGAACCATCATAAAGCTACTCCCTACAAGTTTGAAGGGAAGACTCTGCACATTAAACTATCATTGTGCTGCTCCAAGGTCATTACCTGCTGGTAATGATGCAAGTGCGCTATAGGATCAGATGACCCATTATAACTATTGAACTTGGGCATGATGAATCGTCTGGGTACTGGTTAGTCTAGGATGTCTTTTCCAAAAGGAGATTTATCAAGATTCTTAACCACGTTTTGGGCTATTTGCTGAGCGGTTTGTTTTCGAGGAGCCTCAGTCCTGAAATTGAGTTTCTCCAAGCGTTTGTCGACCATGCTTTTGACGTTTTCTTTGGAGACCTTTTTTGGCTTCTCACCCTATTGAAGGGGAAGGGGATTTTCTTCTTTCTCACGACGTTGCTCATTGCTATTGGTGCGTGAGTGAGAGGTGCATTGGTGTTGGTCATGGTCTTCTTCTAGGAGACATGCCTTCAGACATTCGTTCTTTAGAGTTAACATTTCCAGCTCTTATTTTGGAATTCTTTTATCTATTCCCGGAACTGGTCCTTTATGGTTTCGATCTTTGCCAAAATAATTGCAACTTGTGGGGGAACATTCGTTTGTTGAGATGGTTGTTCTGGGTCAGCCTGGGTGCTAGCTTGAGTCACCCTTCTTCAAGGAGCCATCGATGGTAGAAACTAGATAGAATGTACTTGTTTGCAAACGTTCCCATAGATGGTGCTAAATTGTGGATGGTAAAATCCACCTCACTATCAATCTGAATTGATTTACTGGTTCCTCTTGGTCTGGTTCAACCTTGGTTGGTTTTTGCAAGTAGTAGAGCTTCCTTGGGACGCCCCTTACATTAGTGTGGTTCCTGCCAAATGACCTCCGACGATCAAGTTAGTAGGTTTGATTTTATTTGGATGAAGTTCAATTCGATTACCTCGATTTTGAGATGAGGATTCTCGGATCTCCTTTTACAATGAAGCTTGGTTTTTTCTTATAAAGTATCAATGGAGTTTGTTTCCCCTATTTTGGGGATCGAGATCTTGACTTTATGATGTAGAATATCCAAAAGAATGGTTTCCTACAATATGGGATTATGGTGGGATGATGCAAAACACTTTAAAGAATGCAAATAATGATTCTTGAATTAAACAAATAATATAAATTCAATTAAAACAATTTCAAGAATTCAAGATTCAACTAAAAAATTCATAAAAATTAAATTCTTGAATCAAGAAAAGGTGAAAGAATGAAAGGAAATAGATTAAGACAATCACGAACAGGTTTTTTGATAGTTTCTTGGTGGGGAATTAGAAGAAGGTGATAACGGAATTCTGTATACAAATTTTCAGATTCAAGATTATAGTAACGAATGATTCTTTATTAAATCTTTATTCTAAAATTGCAATAATAGTGTGAGTTGATCAAGAAAACAATAGGATTATTAATCAAGATCAAGAAAGAAG
>JAOXJP010080810.1:0-14993 GCA_025762735.1 Platanus orientalis
GAGTGGGGGGGAGTTTATAGGTGGGGACCAAGGATGGGGGGTGATGGGCATGGATGGGATGGATGGGCATGTTTTGGTGAGGTCCACCAAAACATGTGGTGAGGAGGATAGGTTTGAATGATGCAAGGTTGCAGCACCCTAGCCACATGTTGGGGGGGGCCTTCTCTCATTGGCTAAGGGGTGAGGGGGCGTTCGATGGAAGCCATGTGGCAAGGGGGCAAATGGAGGGTTGGTATAAGGAAGTGGTGAAATGAAAGGTTGGATGGGGGCTAGGAATGGATGGTGGATGATGAGCTAGGATCTTGGATCCTAAGATCCTAGCCCTTCATTAAGCATATCTCAAATTGATGCCAAATGAGAGGACCAGAGTTAAAGCCACCTCTAGGATTTTTGAAAAAGAAATCAATACTTTTTTGAAATTTTCAAAAAAGTAATGATTGTTTTTCTAAAAAATATCAACGTTTCTTGGATTTTGATCCCCTTAGTATCTGGATATGCTTTTTGGCTTCTATAGGTCAGAAAATTTTGAGGCTTATATGCTTTTTGCATCTCCCGGATGCTCTGATCACAATTTAACTGTTAGAATCGAATTCAGAGTGTAGGTAGGTTAAAATTGAGTCTGAAGGGTTCCAAAATGACTCCTACTTGTTCAGGATGGGCAAGATGGTAAAGTTGTTCTAGAGAGTCTTGATATAAAAGATAACCTTAAAATTTTGTGAGATGCAGGTTCAGACTGTTCGCGAAACTGATATTCGATTTAAAATTTGCATTCAAAACCCTGATTTGTCCTGGGCTGAATTCACAGTGGATTTGAGATAGGTCTTTACTGAGTCTTAGGTGGGATTTTTCTGAGTCATTGAATATTTTGGGTATTGGAATCTTGAGAACACATGATTTGACTGATTGATAATCCAATTTGTAGAGAGTTCTTGGGAGGTTCCTGAAGGAGGGTCACTTAGCCAAAAAATACAACCTAGACTTATGAGAAAATGAGCAATTGGGCTATGTTGGGTCTATAAATGGACCTGTCTATTAGGGGGTTTATCGAAGGCCTAAAAAAATTGAAGAAAATGGACTTGACCTTGAGAGGTTTGGGTTTCGGGAAAATTTCCAAGGGCTCACCGAGTGTCAAATGCTAGTAGAAATGTTTCTGCTTTGATTTGAGAGAGAATGGGGCAATTAGAGAATGTTGGGACCTTTAAAGGTTTTGGTATGAGTCTTTTGGAAGGTCTTGGGTTTACCAAGACGGAGCCACTTATTAGCTGAGTTTTTTGTGTATAATGAATTCTCGATGGTCTATCGAGGGTCCATCACTTGCTACAAAATGATTGAGTTTGGTTTGGGAAGATTGAAGAAATTGACGTAGAGTGGCACTAGAAATATCTAAGCTTGAAGGTTAACTTTGAAGTCTTAGCAAAAATCGAGAATTGGCCTTCGACTAATTTGAATTTAGTTGGTTGGAGGTCTTTTTGGGACCTACAATAGGTTAAATATGACCAAAACTATATTTTAAGGGTTTGGGGAAATATTGAAACTTTGAAGTTATTTGAGTTTTTAGGGGTAATGGTTCTTTAGATAGCTTTGAAGATGATAATGATGGGAGGTCACAAGACTTGACTTGGAGTCATTTGGGTGACAGAGGCAATTTCTAGGGTTCATTGAGGGTGGGTAAGGGTTGGCTGTAAACGTGTTTTGGGTCAAAGTGAATTGACCCGCTTTGATGCGATTAATAAATGGGTTTGGCTCAGGTTGACCCATATGGTCATATACTCTTAACTTGACATGACACAAATATGACCTGCCAACACGAATTACCACATAACCCACGAAACAGACATGAACCCAACACAAAATAAGTGGGTTAGGGTTGATTGTAAATGTGTTTTAGGTCAAAGCAGGTCAACCCACTTTGATATGATTAATAAATGGGTCAGGTTTGGGTTGAGCCATATAGTCGTATACCCTTATCTCAACACAGCATGAACCCCACCCGCCAACACGAATTGTCACCCCTACTCCAAGGTCTTGGTAGTCCATCGACTTGCCATCTTCTTTCTTATGGTCAAACTGGGTTTCCAATGCATGCCCATTTGGACATCTTCCATAATAAATTAATAATTACAGGTGGGTCAAAGTCCCTCTGGAATAGGCTTTGCTAATTCATTACACAAGACTCATCATAAGAAAGCCCACTCTAGATAAATCTAAGTTCAGAAAGTTTTGAGCTGACCAGCTTAGACAACAATCATGATGCGATGCGCACATTATACTGATAAAAAGAGAGCCAAGCACCGGTGCGCCCACGCTCATGCACACAAATGCATGCACGCACTCGGTTCAAGGCTGAGACCATATGTGTTTATATGGCCACTAATCCGATCCAATAGGCAAGCAGCACAAAACTTGCTATCCTGGATCGGAGAAAGAGCCCATTAGGCCTACCAACACCATCCACACACACTTAAATTCTTAATGACACTGTTCAAAATGATTTGTAACATTATTTACTAGGCAATAGCATCTACAAATTTTGGATAAAATTAGAGCACCTCTTGACAACACTGCATTTAAGAATCAAGGCAACCTTGAAAGAGCCCTAAAGGGGCCCTTGGGTTGCTCTAATTCTAAAAAGAGGCAACCAGGCAGGTGCAAGGGCGGTTTCCTTGATATTTCTTAAATAAAAAGTTGTGCTCCAGTTAAACCAGAAGAAATTATTCGTTCAACTGCATCTTCCAAGGGCACCAACCATTGCGTGGGTGGTGGTGGTTATTAGGGGTGGCAACAAGCCAGCTAGCTTGGCTCGGCTTGCTAAAAGCTCAGTTTGGTTAAAATTTTTATAATAATAAATAAAACACTCACACACATACACTGAAAATAGGAATATTCAAATAAGACAAATTGGGCTAATGGGCCATTAGGTTGTTAGACTTATTTTTTTGGCTGGTAAGCTGAGCCTGAGCTCTGCACCCCAGGCTTGTCACGAGCCTGAACCAAGCCTAAGATTTACCTTCATGTGACAAGCCTGAGCTGAACTGAGCAAAGCTCAGCCTGTTGTGTACGAAGAAAAGAGGAGAATAGGCTTCATAGTGTATGTTGCAAGCAAGGAAGTTACAGCTGGTCCAATTCTTGTTCAGCTCAGCTAAACCATATATTATTTCAAGTAAATAACAATAGCCCACATATTTTAGATCAAATATGAACCTTTTTATAAATGAGCCTATCCCAATACATGTGTACTAAGCACATTTTTTTTTTCTGGGTAGACGTGTGGTAAGCACATTGATAGCTTCAGTAGTAGCTTCATCTCCATACACCAACTTGGACCTAGCAAATGGGCATATACTAGCTCTTGAGATTAGTGCTTTGCGAAGTTGAGACTTGAACCCATCTTCAGTTTTTATGTAACTAAATGTTAGAATGGACTTGCTGTTGAGAATAATACTAATTGATGAAGTTCTACGTACTCATGAGTTGAAGTTAAACAAGTTCATAAAATTGATCAAGGAATATTGCTCCTTTATTGATCAAGAATCGCTATAACTTAAAATAAGGTTTTAATGATATCCTAATTCTCGTCTCTTAAGAGAATTAACATCCCAAGGTTCGCCTTTTATTTAGTCATTATCCTCTTATTCAATAGATGTTGATCAATAGAAGCCTGGCTATGTAAATAGAGCTCCTAATATAATAGCCATTATCAATCCTTTCTTTCGTTGTAGCAATTGATTTTTTTGGCATTAATATATATAGCATTTTCTTAATGTATTAGGCCCTGTCCGGTTGCCATGAAAAGGTGGTTTTCTCAAGATTCTTGGTAAATTTTCTTGAAAAAATCATTTTCAAGCTGTCTGGTTGCCATGAACTAGAAATCCTCAATTTTCAAAATTTTTCTTGTCTACTACCATATAATTTTCACACAAGTCTTGCCAGAAAATCCTGCATTTCTCAAGAAAATTGTAACACATAAATTTTCTTGGCAACCAAACAGCCATAGGAAAAAGAAAAGAAAATTATAAATTTTTTCTTTTCTTTTCTATTCTTGTCTAATTTTCTTTTCTATTCTTTGGTATCATTTATTTATTCAATTCAAGGCAGCCAGACAATTTCAATATTGGAAACTAACTAAAATTATTAAATAAATACTTAAATAGTATAACACTGATATATATATATATATATATAACAGCCACTATAACTATTATCATCTCTCTCCCATGCACTCTAAGCACATCAAGGATATTCTATGTTCGTCTGTGTTTAGTTTGAGAGTTTGAATTGGAATTTTTGTGTGTTTATGGGAGACGGGTTGAAAATTTTCTATGACTAATTTTTGAAAAACAAAGTTTCTTTCTTTTTTCTTTTTTTGTTATAAATTATGACTCTTCTGGGAGTGAGCAGAATTTCTTTCTTCTTCTAATCCTTACTGCACGCGTTGGAGTAAGAAATTAAACGTGAAGTAAGCAAGCACTTTCAATCATATCGTTCATAACTTTAACCATAATCACCTCTATTAAATATGAAGTCGGGCTTTAACCTGTAGCTCAGTTGTGATTATGTACTGCATCATGATGTCTCGGCCGGCTTCATCCCAGATTATCCAATAAAGATTAATAATATTTATTTAATCTAAATTCTTCCCATTAATTATTCATTAGCGGATAAAAGCTTACAGAGAGAGAGAGAGAGAGAGAGAGAGAGAGTTTCCACCACCCTCAAGACTAGGGGTGGCAATTAGTGTTGGCAGGTTGGGTTCGTGTTGTGTCAAGATAAGGGTATATGACTATATGGTTTAATCTGAACCCGAGCCATTTATAATTCGTGTCAAAGCAGGTTGACCCATGTTGACCCTAAACCCGTTTACAGTCGACCCTAACCCTTTTATTTCGTGTTGGGATTGCGGGTTATGTGGTAATTCATGTTCGCAGGTCAGATTTGTGTCATCTCAAATGAAAAGGGAATATGACTATATGGGTCAACCTGAACCCAATCCATTTTATTAATCGTGTCAAAGCAGGCCAACCCATTTGACCCAAAACCTGTATACAGTCAACCCTAATCCACTTATTTTGTGTTGGGTTCGTGTCGGGTTTACGGGCTGTGTCAAACATTGCCAACCCTACTCAAGACACATTATTCTCATTACTGTTATGCTTGACCAAAAAGTTATTGCTCTATCTGGTTCAAGAAAAGATTAACAAGAGTTATCACTCAACACGGCAAACCTCATTAGTCCTTTAGGAGAAACCTCGAAGTTTCAGAAAGAAAAAAAGCTTTCAATTTGATGATGAAATGAAACGCCCGCAATCATTTAGTAGGAGAAGAGCTCCGATAAGATACATTAAAAGAAATAAAAAAAAGCTACCAAATGTTGCAAAAAGATGGGTTTTTCATTGATGAGACAAAAGTGGGCTGTTCTTTTAAGTACTCAAGTGAAATTGGAAAAATGAAGCACCGCCATCCTCCATGGACCCAAAGCCTTCAAAATAAACCACTAGTTTAGTGACTTATCTCAATTACAAGTCATAAATGCAAATCAATTTGTCATTTGGCCACTTTAGATCATAGTTTTAAACTCAATGAGCCAACCCAAAACACAGCTGAGTCATCTAGACTCAGACTGAATTTTGGTTACACTGAAGACACATACGTGTTTTTCAGCAAGACGCCGAATCAATTGAATTGACTTGATAAAACTAAGCCAAATTGATCGTAGTCATCAACTCAATTCTTTGAAAATATTGTTTTATTTTTCATTTAAAAAAAAATTTAACGAGTTAATTACATTTTTATTATAATTATTAATTTATTGACACACGAGTTATCAAATTAATATACTCGAATCATCAGACTATTGAGTTGAGTTTTAAAGTTTAAAAACACGGCTTTAGAGTATTGGAGTTTTTAGTGACTTGAGAATGGCGGATTTTAGGAGTCAACTCCATATATGATTTTTCCTAGAATAAAGAGAAAAAATCTGATTCTACTAGAATCATAACGAGAAGGAATGGCATTGGATATCAGACGAAAAAAAATCAACTATAACAAATAGTGCTCTGTGAGCTCATGATTACACGAGTGACAAGTAAGCAGAATTAAGCATGGATGGTATAGTTATTTTTAAAATTTTCTTGTGATTGAGCAATAATTTATTTTCAGGGCCTCTCTTTCACATCATTCAATGTAGTGGGAAAACTTTTGTGGTGACGTAAAGAAGAAGAAAAAGAAGAGAATTACATCATTCTAACTTATACAATACAATATTTAGATGGATGATGGTGTCGACACAAATTTCATGTATGGAATAAACACAAAATGTGAGGGCAAATTATAAATATGAATAATGATAAAATGGGTACAACTCTCTTGAATTACACGTTTTAAGTGAGTGAAACCTCTGATTAACCATCAATGTTGAAGATGAGAGCCTGATGGCATGTTTCTTGGCTTTAGTTGTGCTAATGCGGCTTTCTCCTTCATTCCGTACTTCGCGCTTTCTCGGTTGTGAAAAGAATTTCTTTTCTAGAAAGACCTTTGTGTGGCTTGATCTCTTTTGAAGAATCGAATTTCAAGTGCTTTGAATGTTAGTGTAGCCTTTCTTCACTTTAGTCTTCACTCTTGAGAGGCTTCTTGAAGAAGAACTTTAGTGGAGAGTTTGTTCAGAGCTTCTGGATTCCTTTTCAAGTTCAAGTCTTGGAAATTTATAGACTCTAGAAATCTTGATTGATGGAAAACCTTGTGCCACTTGTCAACATCTGGGATAATCTTATCTCATTTGATATCTATCTCTTATTTTGGTAAAAGATTAAATCAAGCTTCAAGATTTCTCTTTGGTCATAAAGCTGGCACATGTGTAACTAACCTTTAAAGATAAGATTCATATCTTGATCTTTGTATTCTCTTTTGAAAAGAGATTGAATGGACCCAATTACTTTTTTGTTTGGGTTATGGGCCCAACAATGGGCTTGAAGTACTTGGATTTGCAGCCCATGGGCTATTGTTTATAAACCCATATTTATGTTTTAGTGAGCTACCCATATGGGTTTTAGGCTCATTTGTAACCTTTAAGCACTTATTGTAATTTGCATGGGTGTAAGCCCTTATTTGTAATTTATGCAAATTTTAAGTGCCTACAGATGGATCTCAAGAATCTGAGCAGCTTCTCTACATTATGGACCTAACCAAAATATTATGTTGTGGCATAAGGTGTTCTGTTTGGTCTCGTTGGGCTTTGTAGCTTGCAACGACAGTGGTTTTCTACTACAGATGGATGATGTGGCAATTCTAGGCTCTCTATCTTTGAAGGGTCTTCTGAAGCCTAGCAAATGTAAGTGTCTATGGTGAATTATAAGCTGATACGTGTTGTATTGGGGGTAAAAACGTACAAAAATGTGTTCAATTGAAAAAGTAGGTTGTCAAAAAGAGATACCAAATTCAAAAAACACATAATGTGTCAATCAATGGCACACCTATAGAAGTCTATGTCAACACATATAATCATTCTTATGTTATTTAATTTTGGGTAAATTATGTAATTATTCCCTAGACTATAAGAAAATATACAGTCTTCCCTCTCGACTATCAATAATTACAAAACCTCTGTTGTTAAAAATATTCTGAGTGTGATTTTACCACGATACCCAATGTTAAACCATTTTTTAACAAATAAAACAATTTATTTGAAAACCCAAAATTACCCTTAATAAAGTAAAACCCACTTTCGTCCCACACTTCCTCCTTCCTCCCTTTGCCAGACAACCGACGACCACTCTCTCTCTCTCTAAAAATAATGTAGTTGTAGGCCTCGATTTTTGCACAACAGATAAATCCCTTTGAAAATAGATTTTCTTGTCGTAGAAAATATCCCACGTGATTTGGAATCGCCACCAGTCTTTTTAATGATGTGACTGGACATCAGTTTTGAAAACAAAATAAGTTTAAGTTTTGAAAACGGTTTGAAATGTCTAACTCCACATTTAAACTAGTTAACTCCTAAAGATTCTAAGGTAAGTTGTTCGTTTATGAGTTGGGGAAGGTGTTAGGCACCCCACCTCATCCGCTTTCACGGTTCCATACTTTAAACCCGTTACAGTCTAATGGTCAACTTGGTTTATTGTTTATTCATTTCACTCATTGTCTTTTGTATCATTTTATTGAGATTAAGGAGGGAATCCATATGCTATTTTTGCCGAAATTTCGTTAGCATAACGACTGTAATATGGACCCCCTGGGGATGAATAGTGATCCCCACGTCACTTCTTTAATAACCTAATAGTCTACATATCAACAAAAATACTCCAAATATATCATACATTCATCACATCATCATTGTCCACCCGACAGCTCCGTATCCATTACCACCACTCACTTCATCACATGTCTATATGTATAATAAAATGAACTAAGTTGTCCCCATATAATACATAATTAAACAAAGTTAAATAAATAAATGAATAAACAAATAATTGCGTAGAGTCACTAAACTATTCTAAGTAGCTTAATCCACCATTTACCTCTTATGTCTAATTAAAATTTGGCATAGCTATGTTGCCACTCTACAACCAAGGCCTTTGGATGTCTCCTGCAAAAAAAAGATTTGCAATTAATTCAACCATTTAACTTGAATGAATTGAAATAAGCCAAGGGGATTGAGTTAGGAACATACCTTATTTGTTGCTTTTCACTTAATCAAAAAGGACCATGAGAGGTTAGTACAATTAAAACATATTTATTTCTCACATAAACTACAAGATAAGATTAGGGAGACATTCCAAAACATCATAGCATAACTCAACAATACACTTAAAATATGAAGCAACCCAAAGAGTAAATTTCAATAGAGTGGTTAAATTCATGTCATATGTGTGCATATATAAAAAATTTAGTGTGCAAATACCACAAGAGGTAAGTTGAAGCCGTTATTTGAAACACTTAAACTTATAGTTTGAATGAGACCAATGCAATCAATCACACATTTTAAAAAAAATCTGAATTCAACCTTAGAACAAGGGAACAAACATGGCCTAAGAGGGCTAGTAGCTTATAAAATATTCAACTCATGAATGAAACATTAACCCATTAAAAAAGGTGATCAAAACAATACCAAACTTATTAACCCTTATTGGTCACCTGTAAACTATGTAAGAACCTTCATAAAAGGAAAATTCTGCACCTAACTTGTCTCTTTTGCAAAATCATTTTCTTTTCAAAAAAATATAGATTCAAGATAAACCATCCCAAACTTACTGCCCTACTTTCCTCAACAGGATAAAGTTTCCTTCGAACAAGCCCATGCCCCCATATAGATACGAAAACATAATGACAACTAAAAAGAACCTTGCAAATGTGCAGAATCACCAAGAATCTCAAAGGGAAATAAATAAACAAAATACTATATATAATGAAGCATAAAACTTATTTACAAGAACTCAGAAGCTATTAAAGGAAAGAAAAGTATAAAAATAATAATTAATTGGGGCTTGAAATCAACAAACATCCCAAGCTGCCTGAATCTACCAGATAGTAATTTTTGAGCCTATTGCAGTCATTACAACTTGGGTAATCTCTACCAATGCACTTGAAGTTATGCCCTATTTCAACAAGACAATTGAACCTAGTAAAAAAAACATAAGAAACAATCAGCTAGCCTATGCCACTCAATAGTAAAGTTAAAGTAGTACTTAAACCTCTGTTGAAAACATTGAAAGTGAGATTTAATGAAAACAAGGTCCCTAATCTCATTCACAAGCTTTAAAATAAAAGGTGAGAGAAGACAACCAAGCTTTTTTTTAATATTAAAGGTACCTACTTGTGACTAAATTAAAGTAGAAATTCTGACTATAGAAAACAATGATAACAAACAGATAAATTAATGAATTTAATGACTGGAGGCAGAGACCACTAAATTTTCTGCTAAGTCTAGCTGGAAACCATAATTTCAAGAACCAAACTGTAATACACCCACAGTTTTTTTTTCAACTAAAACTAGTGGGAAAACAGGATATGAAAGTGAACAATAATCACTAATCATAGCTAGAAAACTAAATTTGCATAGCACTAAGCCAGGATACCACTTCTACAAGCAACACAAATGAATGTAAAATCTGGACAAAGAGGCAAAGAATAGAGAAGGAATAGGTTTTAAACAATACCATCTGTAACATAAATAAATCTCACAAAAGTTCTCACTCAATCTATTATTCATGTTTGAGGGATATGCAACAATAACGCAGGTCCCTTACATATCAGAAAAATATGAGTGAATTAGTGAGCCAATGAATAAATAAGTAATGTTAAACATCATATTCTAATCAACCAATAACATGAGTGAAAGGGGTGAGTCCAAGAATAAATAAATGAAAGATAAAAAAATGATATAAACAAAATGCCCACATCTTCTAAGATAACATCAACACACACATAAGAAAAAAAAGGAAGAAAATAAACCAAAAATAAAAGAAGTAAATTATAAAAAAATGATACGTGAAAAAAGAAAAAAATATCACCTTAAACTCTAAATGAGGGAGAGTGAGAGGGAGAGCCTCTCTCTTGTAGCACACGTTGAAAGGGATTTCATTTGCATTTCAGCAGTTGGATAGAGAGATTAACCATCAGATCCAGGAAGGAGGTTGCAAGGTTTTATAATAAAAGAAAAGATGGAGACTGAGAGTTCTAGTAAGGTTTTTTTTATCAGGGATCATTCATGAATGCTGGAGTGGGTTGGTGATTTCTCTAAGGTGGAAGAAAAGGGGTCGGAAACCAATCTCCCTCATGTGATTCCCCTCAAGAATTTTTTTTTATCCCCCCGTTTCCTTCGCTGAACGAGCTTCCTTTATAGATCAGAAAATCCTCTGATTTAAACAAAGTGTGGTCTTCGATACTTGTTGATCGGTCAAATGAGTCAGCTAGGGGAGATGCCAAGTCGCCATCGCTCAGGCTCAGATCTACAGCAGTAGGGTGGTTGGTGAAGCAGGGAGGCAGGGTTTACGTTTTTTAGGGTTTCACAAAAGGGGAAAGTGATTCATAGAGGCCTCAGTGAAAAAAGGGTGCTTAGGCAGGGTGTGATTCACCCGTGAGGAGAGAGAGAGATGTGAGCAGCTGGGAGAGAGAGAGAGAGCAGGAGGGCGATAAAGAGAGGGGAATTAGAGAAAATAGGGGAAGAAAGCTGAGGACAGGAGGGTGCCAGCAACCAGAGAGGGGGCGAGAGAGGGTTTGAGAGGAGAGAAAGCAGGGAGAGGGGGAGCGTAGAGAGAGAAATAGAGGGAAAGGAGAGAGAGGGTGAGGCAGTGAGAGAGAGTGTCGTGAGAGAGCTGAGAACAGGAGGGGGAGAGAACGGGGAGAGAGAGAAGAGAGAAAGAAAAAAAAAAGAAGAGAAAGGAAGAAAAAGAAAAAAAAAAGAGAAAGAGAGAAGAGAGAAAGAAAAAAGAAAAGGAAAGGAAAAAGGAGGAAAGAAAAAGAAAGAGAAAAAAATAGAAAAAGAAAAAAGAGAAATAAATAAATAGGAAAAAATAACAATAACAATTAAAAACTAAAAAAAATCAATAACAATTAAAACATATATAATATATATTTTTTAAAAGATAGAAATTAAGTGTAGGGTATATAAATAATTTCTTATTTTTTAAATAAAAATACATTTGATCCATAATAAAATATTTTAGAAAATAAAATACTATTTTGTAGCAGAATAAAGGCGACAAGGGGGCATGAATTGGTTTTGATTGATCAGAATTGGCCTGATTATGAAGAGAAGTTGGGAATCGCTCTGCACGTCTATTGACCCAAAGAGAAGTGTCGAAACTGGGAGTTGCGCCAAAATTTGGTGCTTACACACCTTCTCAACATACTCCACTTAAGATAACCTCAAGCTATAGTTCTTGTCTCTCATGATTCTTATACTAAGAATTTATTTTGCTATTCCCAAGTCCTTCATCTCAAAGTCCTTTAACAACTAGTTCTTCAATTATTGTATGGTTAAATCTGCCACAAGTGTAACGTCCCCTAACCTAGACTCGGATATAGATCCGTATCACTCCGAATTTGGATTTGTTACTACAAACAAATCCACATAAGATTGGCCTAAAAATGATACCTGGTCTAGCCAAAACTCACACTTGCTTAATATTTTAACATACAACTTGTTCTCTCTCAAAATCTATAAAGCAATCCGTAAGTGTTCTTCATATTCTTTGTGGTTCTTGGAGTAGACTAAAATGTCATCAATGAACACAATGACAAAATGGTCCAAAAAATGGCTTGAACACCCAGTTCATCTAATCCATAAATGCAGTAGGCGCATTGGTCAATCCAAAAGACATCACAAGGAACTCATAGTGTTCGTAATGAGTCCTAAATGTGGTCTTAGGTATGTCTTCTACTTGTACCTTCAACTAGTGATATCCTGATCTTAGGTCAATCTTGAAAAATACCATTGGTCCTTGAAGTTGATCAAACAAGTCATCAATCCTTGAGAGTGGGTACTTGTTTTTTATTGTCACCTTGTTTAGTCAATGATAGTCAATGCATAACCGCATTGTCCCATCCTTTTTCTTCACAACCAACACCGGTGCGTCCCATGGTGACACACTAAGACTAACAAAACCCTAGTCAATAAGCTTTTACAACTATACCTTAAGCTCATGAGTTCCGCCGGTGCCATTCGATATGGAGCTATAGAAATTGGTCCTGTGCCAAGAACTAAGTCAATCGCGAATTTAATCTCATGATCTAGTGGTAGACCAGGTAGATCTTTAGGAAATACATTTGTGAATTCCCTTACTATAGGTACATTCTCTGCCATTAAGTCTTCCTTTTGGTCCTCCATGACATAGGCTAGGTAGTCTTTTCCTACCTTGTGGAATAGGTTCCCAGCTTGAATAGCTGAGATCAAACATGGAAAAGACTCCTTCTTGGTCCCTTGAAAAGAGAACTTTGTTTGACCTGGTATTTGGAAAACAAATTCCTTGGTGTATAAATGAACTGTGGCATGGTAGGAAGCTAAGAAGTTCATCCTTAAAATGATGTCTAAATCAACTAGGTCTAATAATATAGGTCGACGGTCAACTCTCTATCCCCAATCCTAAGTGTACAAATCTTACACACAAGTTTTGCTAACATAGTCTTACCCAATGGAGTAGAAATAGTCAAAATGAATTCCATGTGCACAAGTGTAGTGTTAGTATGTTGTATGAAATTGTGTGAAACAAAAGAGTGTGTGGATCCAAGATCAATCAAGACATGTGCATCTCAAAAAAACAACTGAAGTATACCTGCCATAATATTCCTGGAAGCCTCTGCATCTTGCTCGGTGATTGCATAAACTTTGCATCAAACTCTCGGCTTCTGATCATTGCCAACTGGCTTGGTTGCGGCTGGTGCTTGGAGAAGTGGACAATCCCTAATCATGTGGCCAGCCTTCTCACACTTGAAACAAGTGTTAGCTTCCCATCTACATTGACCAATATGGTTCTTGCCGTATCTACTACATGTGGTCACTGGTGCTCTCGGCATAGGTTCGGTCCTCCTTCGATTCTCGACACGAGCAAAGTCACCTCGGCGAGGTGCCTCCGTCATATCTTTCTCCTTTCCCTTGTTGTGAATCCTTTGCATCTCTTCACTCTCACACTCGACAGTGCGAGCAGTCTCAACAACATCCATGAAGTTGTTCAATTGTAGTACAAACATGTGGGAGAAAATGCTAGTTATGAGACCCCACTAAAATTTCCTTGCCTTCATGGCATCACTGGCAACAATCTATGGGGTAAAGAGAGCTAGCTACATAAACTTGGTCTTATTCTGGAGCACTGTCATGTTTCCCTGTTCAAGCTTAAGGAACTCCAACTCTTTTTCCTCACGAAGACTGGGTAGAAAGTAGTAGTCCCTAAACACCTCAAGAAATGCCTCCCAAGTAGGGGGCTCATCATACTCTCCCATTAGAGTGTTTCTCATGGTGTTCCACCAATGTTTGGCCTCTCCCTTCATCATGAATGTTGTCAAGGCAATGTGCTGGTCATTCATGCAACCAATCACTCAAAAAATCTCTTCAAGCTGCATCAGCCAGAATTCAGCTTCCATGGGGTCTGTGGTCCCTTTAAACTCAAGTGGCCTCATCCTTTGGAAATGATCGATCATATGATTTTCGTTCCCATTGCCCCTCTCTAGGTTGCCTCTCATTGGTGATGTGTTCCTTCATGACCTCACCTAGGCTATGAATAGCTCCCAACACTCTCTCTAAAGTGTCCCCCTCTAGTGTTAGAGCTGAAGATGATCCTTTAGTACTCCTAGGAGGCATCGTGTACCTAAAATCACAAAATCCACACACTTAGAATCTATAAGACACATGTGCTCGACTGATGTCTTCAATCACAATTCTCTACAAGATCCTCAAGTATAATTCAATAAAATCCTCAAATATAAGATCAATCATCTATATATTATGATCTAAACTTAATTCTTGAAAATGTTATGTTGTTTTCACTTTATCTTTCTTTAACTCCAAATGCTCACAAAATCACTTATCCAATATACTCCACAAAATTCCAAATCTATAGACAATCCAAACTTTAATCAGCATATAAGTTTATAAAATCTAAACTTGGTTACTCTGATACCATCCTGTAACGCTCTCGAACTCAAACTCAGATATGGATTTGTATCACTCCGGATTCGGATTTGTTACTATTCATAAATCCACAAATTCATATAAGATTGGCCCAAATCTTGGGCCCAAAAATAAGATCTAATTGTTAGAAATATATGTCCTAACAAAGCCATTCACATAAAATATAAGCATAATTAATTATTTATTTAATTAATAATAACTATTTATTTTATCATCACATGAATTTTTTTATTTATATGGGTAATTATTTGATCTCATGAGATGAGATAGGTGGTCTTCAGGTAACATAGTAGGATGTTAGACACATTGGAATGTGTGGAGAGATCTGATTATCCAGTTCTTGTAAACCTGAAAGTTTACAGCTATGGGTGATGCT
>JAOXJP010080821.1:0-14992 GCA_025762735.1 Platanus orientalis
TATATATATATATATATATATATATATATATATATATATATATATATATATATATATATATATAATAGAAACCCATTTGAGGTTGTTTGAATATTAAAGATAAACAGCAAGAACCATGGATTCAAAGAATGACTATATTTTGTATATAAAATAAATGAATAAAAAAAAAAAAAAAATCATTCTCATTTAATTGCATGTCATAAACAATGAAGATACCAATATGCATCAAAGAATAGAGCTTAAAAAATAAAGCACAAATCTTTCATCTTTCCTTAGCACACTACTACAAAACCCTCTAATCCTATTTTCTTCTCAAATTTTCTGGTGGCATCTTCAATTTCAGATGATGCAAAGTAATGTATAGCTTCTATAGCAATATCACTTGAAAGGAAGAAACTAGCTTCTAAGTAAATAGGGAAGGTGCAAGAGCATCTGAAACGAAAACACAAAACACCCAGGTTTTGGGTCAATTTAGATTCTCCGTTAGGGGGGGGGGGCTTTGGGCATGCTCAATCAAACCTTTCTTAGAATATCTCTTCATTCCCTTGTCCAAAAATATGCAAAATACAGTAGTAGTTATAAGCAGTCCAGTAGCCCCAACTGATGATCCTATAATGACTTTCATTTAGCTTATCTATTGACTCCCTCCTTTATGACAACCTAGGCACTAGAGGCTTCAGTGAAATAATATTTACTTCTCAATGAAAATACAAGTATCTTGTCCAATTCCCTTATCAGCCTCACTGCTATTCCTTCAGCAATAATGTGACTCAACATATTTCAGAATATTGAAACATAAAAGATAATTGGGAATAAGGGGACCATCAAAAAGTAATAAATTATAAAAAAAGAAACAAAAAAACAAAAAATGGAAGATGTATCATAAATTTAAATTTAACGCTGTTTTTTATAAAAAAAAAAAATTGTATAAACATCTTAGTAATAAAAAATCAATGTTGGGTTCTCCCACCTTTTCTGAGCTCTTGTTGTTTCTCTTGGCAACTTCTCTTATTGATTTTTGTACATCTAGAAAAAAAAAAAAAAAAGAACGTAAAATAAGTCACAAAATCAGGAAGAGAAATCACACCAATTTGGAATAACAAAAGAAACCCATAGATATTTTTAGTAAATATTAAAAATTACTAAAACAATATAATAAATAGATACAATTAATTCTTAAAAATATTTACATCAAACTAGAATACAACAAAAAAAATCTGTGGTAGCACAAACAAAAAAGATATGTCATACAAGCACCAATCATTGCATGAATGTCTACAAAGGGTGTCTTAGTAAACCACTTTTGGATCCATGACCTAAACCATTTAGGAATGAAGTTAGTGAAGGATCAAATCTCATAGAAATGATTGATCTGAAATCAACAACAACTTCTAAACAATCAAACTTGACTAAAATGATCGATCTGAAATCAAAAGGAAATACAAGACTCAAGAGGGGGGAAACGACCTAGATGATTAGCAAAGATCTTGAGAGTTTTTATTAGTTTTACACTAAGAATATTAGAACATTAGATTCTTCAATGCTTGGGTTCTGATTCCACAGAAAGCTCTCATGAAGACAAGCCTAATAAAGATGTTGGTAGGAAGATGTGGGATTGAAGAACAAAGTACAAGGTCTCAAGATGCCATAATAAACTTAATGAATTGTAGAAACCATGACTCAAATACGCCATGTATCAAGTGAGGTACTCATTTTGGTGAATGATTTTGGGTTAGAATAGCACAGTTCTTTTCCAAAAGCCTTTGCTTGAAACTAAGTGTATGGGCATCCTGCAAAGCATTAGGACACTATGTGTTAGTCACAATAAAGTAATATTGTTGACGAGTCTCCAGTATTTCCCCTGGAAGGCTGCCACTTCTTTTCTCCTCTTTGAACTTTGGATGATATTTCAACTTAGACTTTATTGAACAAGGAAAAAGAAAGATTACAAGGTAAATGAGAACATGACGGGATGTATATGCCAACAACATTGTAAGTACACCACTGTGTTGTATGCTATATATTGTTTTCAAAATGAGAAAAAGAATAAGTTATATGGGTCATTGAAAATATCATGAAGAAATAATCATGAAGCATGTATTAGCCTCATGATGTTGTTTCCCCTATTTTGTGTAATATAACCATCTCTGAAAGAAACAAGTACTATGTTTTGCGTCCCTAATGGTGTGTATCACCTAACTTTGGGGTTTCATTTTTGAGTTTTTTGTATGTTGAGAGGAAGACAATTTTTGGAAAGCTCTTTAGGGTTTCGTTTTTGGGTTTTGAGAAAACCTTTTGTACTTCGTAATCTACATTTTTCGCTGCCCGTGGATGTTGGCAATCTTGCCAAACCACATAAATCTTGTGTTTGTATGGTTATTTTTTGTTTTTTGTTTTTTGCTTTTTGTTTTTGTTTTTTTGCATATTTTTTTTTCTCATTTCGATTCACACTGCCGTAGACTTGAATCTAATCTATTTTGTCACAACACCATTAATAACAGACGAATATGAAAGCCAAGTTTTTTTTTTCTGGAAAATAACATGAAAGACAAGTCTTTGCACTTAATTTTACCATCACAAGGGCTTTATTTTGTATCACATTGCATACATTACTTTACCAAAACATGATCTCTCCCACTCTTATTATTTGTTACATGCCAAATTTTGATGAACTAGAAAGTTTATAACAAATCTTTTGGAAGAAATTAAGCTTTCTAATCCTAGTTCACTCTTGCTTTAACACCTATCAAAAAATTAAATTAAATTTGTGCGAGATTTTGAATATCCCTCCTTCACATGTTTGATGGGTTGCCCAATTTCCTGTGAGGGTTGGCTTATTAACTTGAATAGTAAACATTTGAAGAAAAAAAGATAAGGAAAGAAAAAGAAAGGAGAGAAAGAGGGAGACATTTGGATCTCCTTTTTATTTTTTTTCCCTTGTAGATCTGTAGAGAACTATTGATTTTTCTTTTCGGATGATTTTGTATGATGAACACTTTTTTGGACAAATAGTTATTTCACTTTATGTCATCTAATCCCATCTTACTTATTATGGGAAAAATATTAAGAGTTGGATAACCATAGATTTCCTTGTGACATATAGGCTGTCCTCTTAAATATGGATCACAAAGTTAATAAATATGCGCAACACCCCAGAACCCATCGACATAATATTGTTCGGTTCTAGGCATTCCAACAAAGGCCACTCTCCCTCCATAATTTTAAAATGTGTCATGCCTAGTAGAGATCATGCATGTGTATAAACACAAAATTCCACCCTCACAATCCACTCCCTTAATGGGCTAGGCATCCCCATGTGCACACCGCAAAACGGAACCTAACTTTAATACTAATTGTAATGCCTTGGATCTCACCGACAAGATATTGTCTAGTTCTAGACATCCCAACAAGGGGCCACTCCCCTTCGTAAGTTTTAAAATGTGTGTAACGTCCTGAAACCCATCCCTCTCTAGGGTACCAGATCCAGAGGTGTTAGACTTTAAAGCACATGGCACCTACAAAAATAATCCAACATTTGACAACATAACTGTACAACTAGGCCCATTGAGAAGAATTCTCGAGTCCATACAACCTGATAAACTACAATGAAAATATTGATACACACATAATATACCAAAATGATTTCATTTATATATGAAAACCTATAGTTTAACACAAAATATCCTATATCCCACAGGCAGGATATATAGAGCCAAAACAACTATACAAAGTTCATCTTTAATTTACCTGGTATTAGACTACCAAAATACCACCAACTACTTGTGGTCCTGGATGTAAACTCAAGTTCTCAAGTCCCATGATCTCGCTCTATGGGACGAGATAATAACTCACAATCTACGGGGAGGAAATGGTGGGGTGAACTGTGGGGAAAACCTAACAAGTAAATCCAGTCTTCTATAAATTTATAGTAAAAACAAAATAAAGAAATAATATTCAATTATTTCGATAAAAATACATTCGGTAAAGTTTTATAATTAATGCTGATGTTTAAAAATGATATGCAATGAATGCACTATGCAAAGTAATTAGTCATTACTTACGCTGGTCTCATAACTACGGGTGCTGATACGAGGTAGATGGGAGACAGTCCTAACCCTTAACCTCTTGCACCAAGTGACTAAATTACTAGACCTAACCTTGAGCATTAAGCACAAGATAGCTTCTCAACAAAATCTAACCCACAACTTTGATTTGATAGCTCGACGATGCCATAATAATAAATAAATTCACATGTAGCAAGAAAATAAATCATATCATCTAAATAATCATACGAATCATGTCAACATAAAAACTATGTATAATAATAAATGCATGTAATGCAATTGCACTCACATAGTACATCAATATTGGTTGAAGACCATCTCTATATATAGGACGGGGCAGACAGGAGACAGTTCTAACCCTTGGCCACTTGTCTCAAATGGTTAAATCACCAGACCTAACCTTGAGCATTAAGCACAAGATTAGTTCTTGCTAGGCTCTAACCCACATCCTTTTTCTTTCATTTTTATTCTCTTTAAGTGAGAGCCCCTTTGTCAATATGAATTATCAAAATGAGTACATACATCTATGCCATGCGATGTAATGTATTTATTATGCATTACAAATATCTTAAATACCATCAAATAATATGATGCAAATTTAAAAGTTTCTTCCTATATAATGTTTAAACATCTTGCAAACATGCCAACCAACACAAACCTTTCAAGAGAGTGTATAGATTATGCATTATTAAGATAGAACCATATAAATAAATAAATAATTATATATTATACAAATGGATAATGAATGATAAATATTTTAACAACTACCAAACCACAGAACAATTTTGTGTGTGTATAAGAACCCAACCCCTCTAGCTACGATGTTTAGTGTGAATATCCATTTTATCACACCAAGTTATTTTTTCAAGCTAACCCCTTAGTCTCTCCCTGTGGGCTTGTCCCTTTGGCCTCTCCCTGTGGGTTAAATTCTTGACCTCTCCCGAAAACATCTTATTATTGCCTTTGGAGTTATAACTAATGTGATATTTTCTATTCAAGCCTAGGAATCTGTAAACTCTCTATTTGTATACTTAATTTGGTGTACCCTCTTCTACTTCCTAAAGCCCTCACTATTCACTCACAACAAAAAAACATCATACAATAGAGTTTAAAGTCATTTAAAAAATGAAATACTAATTTTATTTTATAAATTTAAGTAAACACTATAAAGTTCCATGCAATCATTCAAATCTCATGTTAAACAAACCTAGTCAAATGCAAAGATACATATAAATCATTAAATCTACCCATATAGGTATGAAAATATGTTTTAAAATACAATAAAATGCATCATTCTTACTATTAACTAAGATAAAAAAAATTAAACCTCATAAGATAAAAATATTATCTATAAATTGAAAGCCCTAACCATAAACTTGAAGAATAAAGGATCACTTACCATTTCCATGTAAGAAGGTCTTTACAAAACTCAACAAGACTCTAATCTCCATCTCTTCCTCTTCGTTTTTCTGCTTTTACTCTAGGGTTTTGTCTCCTTTCCTCTCTCTCTCTCTCTCTCCCCCCTTTTCCTTCGCTAGTTTTGGTTGATAAGAGGCTGAAGCCTCTTTTGTTTCTTTTATTTTATTATGTATTTTTCATTTCCAAAAATACCCCTAATGGTTTGGGGGTATTACAACATGTCATGCCAATAGACTGTGCTTACGTATAAGTACATGATCTATAAGATCCCACATTTCCTACTGTGAGAAGGATCCATTGCTAATATGTAAGCATAAACCTCACTTGCATGAAAGGTTTTTGGGAGAGGCCAACAGGTTAACCCAATCTAGGAGAGATTAAGAGGCCATTCCAAGAAGCAAAACTAGGGTGAGAGTAAACCAGAATTGAATAATAGCATGCAAGTTAAACCAGGGTGTTACAAATGGTATTAGATTTGGATTAGTTTAGCAATGTGCAGATAGGGACGTGTTGTCACGGACATGTCAAGGCAGTGCATGTGGCACGGGTGACCTGGCATGTGGCATGGTGACATTTTCATAAATATTTTCCAATGGCATTATTATAAATAGGTACAATATAATTTTTTGGAGGGGTGATGTTCCCTTCTAGCAACCTAAGAAAGGCATAGTGTACACCTTAAGGAGGGGTGGGTGGTCTGAGGCACCCAGGCCCTTGACATGGGCAGGAGGCATGTCAAGGCAAGGAATGACATGATGGACAGTGTCAAGGCTAAGGACATGCTCTTAACTTGCATGAGCATAAACTGTGAGGCATTCCCCAACAAGGGTTGGGGGCGGCTCTTGGCATGCACAAAGGTGTTGCCTTGAGCTCCCCTAGGGGTTGGGTTCCCTCATGGGATAGTGTTTGGGAGCCCAGTGTGGCGGCACTATGCAGTTTTCTGAGGGCAGTGGCTTTCCTATATGGGTGCTACTAGTATGCGCTATGCGACAGTGATAGCTCATGTGGAGCTGAGTGGGCTATCCCGTTACCTTGGTGTGCTCAGGCGTGCCTTATCCTTGTGCTGAACAAAATCCTGGCTTGGAGTTGGACAACCACAATGGTGGCATGGCAAGACTCGGGGTGACATTTTGTGTGGAAAGGCATGGTGCGTGGGTAAAGTGCCGGGGCCTGTGGTGGGCTTAATGTCTTAAGTAGGGCTCGAGGATGTGTTATAGGAGTGTTGGGCTTTCAGTGCTATAGGCGGAGCGTGGAGGACTCTAGGGTTGTTTGAGATGCGCTTTAATGGCACGGCATGGGCACCGAAGTGGCTGAGTAGTCAGTACACATGGGGCATGTCGACGGATTAGAAGAAGGGATTAAATGGCTGAAAGGCTGACCTTCGCTGGGTGATGATTGAAGTGTCACACGGTTTTGAGAGAGAGGTAAATCTAGCAGTGACAGTTGGTATCAGAACGGTGTTGATGCTTTATGGTGGCCTCTGATACAGTTGGTATCAGAGCAAGGTAGTCGACGAATTGATTACCTTTAAGATAGATTGCTCGGATACAAGTGAGGTATTAGGCATGATATTGTGGTTCCGAGTAGTGGCAGGGCTATTGGCTACATAGTCTGTTTGATGTCTATCATACTAGGGTCCATGGTGAGAAGTTCCCAAGATCACACATTTGGAAAGTTTTCAGTGTGACAAACAACATTGAAGCATTAGGTAATTGGATCTGAGCTTACAAAGAAAGCTTTGATGGCTTGATGGAGCAGCTCAAAGGCATGTTAGTGGGTGATGTTGAATGGAAAGTGTGTCATGTAGTTTCGACAGACTGGGCTACCATGTGGTGTTGAGTTTATGTCAAGACGACTTAAGAATGTATGCGGTAGCACAAGGAAAAAGCATGGTGGTACCGAGGAAATGGCTTGATGAGGACAAGCCAGTTTGAGAATCTGAATGGATGGTCACTTGGGGTGAAGGCATAGGAAAGCGCAGGTACTGAAGTGGAGCAAGACAGAGTTACAGGGTCTGCTTAGGGTGAAGGCAAGTGTGCTTAGGTACTAGAGTAAGACATGGACATAGGTATGAGGACCGGTATGATTAGTTTGCTTAGGGTGAAGGCAAGTGTGCTCAAGTACTAGAGTGAGACAGTGATAAGAATGGTTAGTCTGCTCAGGGTGAAGGCAAGTGTGCCCAAGTATTAGAGTGAGACAGTGAGACAGGAATAAGAATTTGGGATGGTAAGTTTGCTCAGGGTACAGGTTGGTGTGCTTAGGTACTAGAGAGACATTGACACAGATAGAAGAATTTGATGGATAGTTCGCTCGGGGTGAAGAAAATGGCATGTCGAGGTACTGGAGTGACACATTGACAGGGTCTAAGTGTTGGCTTAGGGTGAAGGCAATGAATGCCGAGGTTTTGGAGTAACACATTGATAGGGATGAAGTGTTGGCTCAGGGTGAAGGCAGGGTGCTGAGGTACTAGAAAAACACAGGTGATAGTTTCAGAGCTGAATGGATAGTGCTTACTCAGGGTAAAGGTATAGTGGACCGAGGTACTAGGATGACGCATTGATTTGGACATAGCTTATGGCAAGCTACAAAAGACCTTCAATGGACCAAAAGCAAAGTGGTAATAACGATGGATGCCTTCTCGGAGTGAAGATACAGGACATCGAGGTACTGGAGAGACAACAGAAGAGGATGGTTGAACTGGATAGTGATGATGTTTAGGGAGTCTAAGGTATAGTGATAAGCTTAAGTGGGGGAGCACTTAAGCTAGAGTATGCAGAGGAAACGATGATAGGTGCAGGTGTGCCATGATTGAGGTCATTTGTTCAAGGTACTAGTGTGGGCAAAGTTCAGATGAGAACTTTTTTTGTCTTGGCCAGTTGAGTGTTAGGGTTCATATAGATGAGAGTCAGTATGCCGCATAGGGTGAAGAACATTGTTAGAGTAGAATCAGGTGAAACCTCATAGACGAGGTCTGGAAGACCAAGGTGACTTGGCACAGGTGGTTGCGAGCATCAGATAAGGGATGTTGGCCACACATTGGACTCAATTGACTAAGATCTAACATAGGAAGGGTTGGTGTACCCAAAAGCTTTATTGGTGAATGACAGTGTGGGTTGATGGCTACATTGACACAGTCTACAGAGGTGGACATGGGTTGGTTTGGAGCATTAGAGAAAGGGTATTTTCCATAGTGAAGGGATCTCAATGGACTGAGCCCCATGACATAGAAAGGTTAGAGGACCTATGGATGGAATGCAAGTCAGTGTGGGTTGATTGCCATGTTGACAGATGCAGAGGTGACTAGGTGAAAGTCCTTAGAGGAGGCATTACACAACACACTGTGCAAAGAGGTTTCGAACAATGGGGTAGGGTTGTTGGCCACGAGGATGCAGCTTGGTTGGACTTATAGGGGACCGTAGTAGGAATGAGACAACACGAAAGCATGTGAGTCAAAATCAAGGGTAGTTTGGGGTGGACGAGTCAAGGGAAGACAAGTGCACATTGGTTGAGTCCTAGTGGAAGGGAGAACTATGTCGCGATGGACTACGGTTGACTTGCTAGCCACACCTTGTGAGGTGTATGGGTAGGGGATCTCAGGGGAGACCCATGGCTCGACGGACTAAGTCACAGCTTGGTTTGGGATTGCTAAGCAGTTGGGCACGAGGTGTGCAAAGTGGTTTGAGGATCGTGCCTAAGGGGTAAGGCGAAATGGGGACTAATATCTAGGGCAGAGTAGAGCTTGGGCTGGGTTTGTTTATTGGTTGAGTCGTGTTCAGAGGGTGTCTGAAGTCGCTGCTAAGATTCAGTGGACATTGGTGCACATACACGATGGACTGTGTATATTGTGGAGTTTCTGTGTGATGGATTGCATAGAGTAGCACTTGGTGTGTGTTGAAGACTAGGGTTGGTCAAAGAGTATGCGGTGTACAAAGGATCCTAGCCGAGTTTAGTATGGTACTAGGCATTGATTGATAGTGGTTGAGGCAGGGGAAAGGTATGTAAGACGAAATTAGTACTTGTTATGGGTGTGTTGACGAGGGCATCAACCAGACAAGTGGGGGAAGATGTCACGGACATGTCGAGGTGGTATATGTGGCATAAATGACCTAGCATGTGACATGGTGGCATTTCTATAAATATTGCTCTATGACATTATTGTAAATAGGTACAATATGATTTTCTAAGGGGGTGATGCTCCCTTCTAGCAACCTAGGAAATGCATAGTTTACACTTTGAGGAGGGGTGGGTGGTCTGAGGCACCCAGGCCCTTGACATTGGCAAGAGGCATGTCAAGGCAAGGAATGGCATGACAGACAGTGTCAAAGCTAAGGACATGCTCCTAACCCGCATGAGCTTAAACTACAAGGCATTCCCTAACAAGGGTTGGGGGCTGGTCTTGGCATGCATAGAGGTGTTGCCTTGAGTTGGGTTCCCTCATGTGACAATGCTTGGGAGCTCTGTGTGGTGGCACTGTGCAGCTATTTGAGGATAGTGGCTTTCCTATATGGGTGCTACTAGCATGCGCTATGCGACAGTGGCAGCCCATGTGGAGCCGAGTGGGCTATCCCATTGCCTTGGTGTGCTCGGGTGTGCCTTGTCTTTATGCTGGGAAAACTCCTGGCTTGGCCTTGGACAACCATAATGGTGGCATGGCAAGACTTGGGGTGACGTCTTGTGTGGAAAGGTATGGTGTGTGGGTAATGTGCCATGGCCTATGGTGGGCTTAATGTCTTGAGCAAGGCTCAAAGATGTGTTGTAGGCATGCTGGGCCTTCAGTGCTATAGGTAGAGCGTGGAGGATTCTGGGGTCGTTTGAGATGTGCTTCGATGACACGGCATGTGCACCGAAATGGATGAGTAGTCAGTGCACATGGAAAATATCAACAAGTTAGAAGAATGACTCAAATGGCTAAGAGGCTAACTTTGGCTGGATGATGGTTGAGGTGCCGCACGATTTTGACAGAGAGGTAAATCTGCCCATGGCAATGTGGCCCTAAAGGAGGGTGGATTGTAATATCCGACATCACTTATCGTGAGAAGAAACTTATGCTTATATGTAAGCATGGAACTCACTTGCATGAGACATTTTCAAGAGAGGCCAAGGGGCTAGCCTGAGGAACAAAACCGGGGTGGGAGTGAAGTAAAATTAGACAATATCATGCAAGTGAAATTGGGGTGTTACATGATCTCATCCTTGCTAGGCAATGTGAAATCTCACAATGAGTACTTCCTTTCATGAGGTGCAATGCAAGGTTATGCTAAGATCAGCTCACTAGCCAAGTTTGAGCTAAGTTCTGTAGCTTGAAATTGGGCTTGTGTTAATCTACCCTAGGAAAATGTGTTTACACCCCTATAATATCATAATGCATTTTCCTGATTCTAGAATAGAATTAAGAGAATGGTTACCAAATGTAGTTAATCTACAGGTTATTTAAAGCCTACAGGTTCATGCCAATTCAGTAGGATCACCAAACATTTAAATGAAGAGAGGTTGGGGATGTTATGCTGACCATTTCCAATGTAACACCCCACATGTGCCTAATCTATTATGCCAAGGCTTTGAGTAAATGGTGTTGGTCCTTGAATAATTTAAGGTCTACGTAGGATGCATGTTAGTGAGAAATTTAGAACCTAGTTGTAAAACTAACCTGATATAAGAGTGTTCATATACTTTAGGAAAAGGCTTAGGCCAAAAAGAACCCACAAGGAATAAAAATTTCAAATATGGCAAGTTCGAGTGCTTGAGGATTGAACTTGGAATGCTAAAAAATAATTGGAGTGTTCGAGAATCTCAAGAGGTAAAATGATGTTCTGGAAATTTGGGTTTGAGCGCTCGAGAATTAGATTTGGAGTGCTTAAGAATTAGATTTTAAGCTCTTGAGAAAATGTTTATAGTGCTCAAAACTGGCAAAACTTGAAAAATAAAAACGACTTGAAAATACGATTTTCTCTCACTTATGTGTTGAGATTGTGTTGTGATGACAATTTTAAACACCTAAATTACCCAATTTGGATCTAAGAACACTAGAGAGGAGCTAACAGAGAGAGAAGAGGGCGAATTAAGAAAGGAGTTGAGAGATCCTTTCCAAATTGCAAGGTAAGCTAAAAAAAAATCCTAGATCTAGCTTAATTTATCATTGGCTTTTAATTTTTCCTTAAAGATCTATATGTATTCATGGATCTTAATTATGGATTCATGGTTCAATCTTAGCGAAATGCAAAAACACTAAAAGAAAAGAGGTTGTGGTGGAGGATCTCCTAGGATCAAGAGGATAGATGAATTTGTGTAGGTGGTTTTATATAATATGCATTGTTTCCATTCTTAGGTTAATAGAAATGTGGTTAGTTAATCTAATTGTTATGATCTAAGTGGTTAGTCAATGAAAATATTGGTTTCCTCCTCTAGGATCTTAGTTTCATTGGTTTAAGCTTTGGATTAGAAAGTTTTATTATCATATCTTTATGGTTTTGAAAGTGATTCTAATTCTACAATGTTGATGCCTTGGATTAGCAAGTTTGTAAATCTTGACTCTATGAAGAGAAGTATTGGAGTTGGATCGTTATTGCTTTGGATGGGAAAAGAGATTTCATATAGTGCACCTTTGATTTTTTTTTTCCTTTGAATTCCTAAATCTATGATCTCTACCCATTTGTTATGTGGGTCTTATGATTAATTCCAAAAGATTTACAAGTCTTATAGCATGCCTATGGATTTATTTCATGTGCCTATTGCCCTTTTGATGGATTCTCATTACTTCTTGTTCATATATGTAGACATGTTATTAATTCTATTAATCCACATACTAACTAAAATCTTAGAATTTCTATATCTTTGCTTGAGATTCATATCCATTGGAAGTTTTGGTAGCCTCAGCTTGTTGAATTTATCTATATTTAGTTCGGTAATTTCATGAAATATTTTCCTTGGATTTTCTATGTGCGTTTTGAAGAACTTGAGCTACTTTCTTTTATCTTAGGTTGGATTTGGGATGGAATGTTTTAAATTCCATAGATCTTTATATGTCCTTATATTGGGCCTAGCATCTCTCTTATGTTTTAGTTTTAGCTTCAAACGTGAGATTTGCATCTTCATTTTTTTACTTCATATATGAGATTTGACATATGGATATCTTTTGTATAGCATACTTATGTAATAGTTATATTATTTTACATAAGCATAGATTTGATAGGTTTTCTTTGAACATATGGATACAATATGATACTCCTATATAAGAATTCCCTTTTGGACCTCGAAATCCATAAGTGGGATGGTCTATATGACCCCTCAAGTACCCTTTCACTTGGTCACATAATAAATGCAATTAGGTACTCTTTCACCGGGTCACATAATAGGTGCAATCAGGTGCCCAATCACTAGGTCATATTAATAGATGAAGATGATCCTTATGACATTTTCAAGTACCCAATCACCGGGTCACATTAATAGGTAAATGTGGTCTTTATGACCCTTTCAGGTATCCAATCATTGGGTCACATCAATAGCTGAAGATGATCTTAGTGGTCTGATGGTCTTTTATGGATTGGTCTCTATAGCCCCTCAAATACTTAATCATCCGGTCACATTAATAGGTAAAAATAAACTTTTTGGCTCATGAACCCATTCATGGGATTTTTGCACAGGATTTGGTATTATTGAAACCCTCATGGGTTGATTATATGTATTGGATTGGTTTTATTAGAACCTTTACGGGTTTATTATATATTTTGGTCTGGCTTTACTTGAATCTTTCACAGGTTTATGTTGTATTCAGTTTTGGTATTTAGCGGAGACCTTCATGAGTTAGCATATGGCATATGTATGCATAGTTTGGTTTTATTGAAAACCCATATGGTTACTTTGAATCATATATATATATATAATTTTTTTTGTACATGCATATTTGAATCATAGTAAGGATATATGTATAGAACTCTTATTGCACATACATACACATTTGAAATCCCTTCGCAATCTTGATTCATTGTATTTGTTATCGTGCTTGTTTTGGCCCATTTTTTTGTTGTATATTTTGTATACCCTCTTACAAAGCTTGTCACGCTTACCCAAAAATGATACCCCCTTTCAAATTGGTTTTAGCAAGAATGATATACATCTAAGTTTTAAATAAGAAAATTGGGGACAAGGCTTGGGAGATATAACCTATCCGTTTACATTTATTTAGTTGTTATCAACATTGGACTGCTTTATTTTAGACATGTACATACTTTTTTTATTTCGATTTATGATGTAAAGTTTCACGTGACACTTTTGAGTGTAGAGAGTTGGCACACTTTTGAATTGTACCTCATAGATGGCTAGCTCATTTTGGGAGCCTCATTTTGATGTATACATTTTATGAGATCATTTTGTTTGAAGTACTTTATGAATGAATGTTTAGTTTTTGCTGCACTTGAATAAGTTTGATGAACCGAGATTATTTTCAACTGCATTATGAGTTTTGTATACATTTTGGTAATAATTATTCCGTTTAACATTAGTAAGGTAAATGAGAATGGTTTGGACAAGATGCATTTATAATTCCGCAGTTGCGATATGTATATTGGATTATTAGAATTAAAGGCTATAAAATGGATGGATAAATTTTGTATAGGAAAAAGGTCATGATTACACTTCGAAAACGGGATCTCCCTATTGCGAGATATTGGTTTGGGGTGTATCATCCAGTGTATAATTCAGATTTGGTTACAAATAAGGGCCTCGGATTTAGGTTGTAACAGTTGGTGCTAGGTTGACAAGGTGTAGTTGTCCCTCACTCCCCTTGCATATTGACAGAAACCCAATAGAATACATGTTTGGGTCACACTTTTAGACATGAGCTTTTGTGGATTTTCAAATTTTGGGCTGAATAAGTTGCAAGCTGAGTCTAAGTCTAACCCTAAAGTCACAACATGAGCAGAACTCAACAAAAGGATTGTAAACGGAGCAAATATGAAGCAAATATATACATATTCATATTCACATTCAATTACTCAAGTGAGTATTGTATACGAATTAAGATATCTGCAAATAATTTTTAAAAATATGATCAATTTGTATTTGTTTACTTAACCGAATATCGGATATGAATTTGGATATATCCAATTACACTTTCTATCATAAAATTAAGGTTTTGATTGATAACACAAATATTTTGGGACTACAACATAGGGTGAAGAAGATAAGCGGAGAGGGGTGGGACTACTAGTAACAACCATAAGAATAGCAGAGTCTAGAACACTTGAGAGAAGAAGATGTTGGAGACTTCTGTATCACAAATTCTTAAATGAAGGTGAAGATGATGAGGATGACAATAAAGTTTACGAAGATAATAAGGACCTAGTAACTATAAAGATGGAATATGAATGGTGGAGTTCAACCAGAGATCATCAATGGAGGGAGCTGTATCCTCTGCGCTACGGGAGGCCCCAGACACAAAGGGGGGTGGGGCCCCTGCAAAGATTGTATGAGCCCCACCCCCCTTCGTGTCTGGGGCATCCCACAGCACAGAG
>JAOXJP010080832.1:0-14992 GCA_025762735.1 Platanus orientalis
CACCTATCTCATCTCATGAGATCAAATAATTACCCATATAAAGAAATAAATTCATGTGATGATAGAATATTAATTAAATAATTAATTAATCATGCTTATATTTTATGTGAATGGCTTTGTTAGGACACATATTTCCAACAGTTGCTACTCTGCAGATAATGGACAAGAGATTGAATAAAGCTCAAGAAGAACTCAAGACTTTGAAATGGGTGTTATAGCTCTCTCGTTTATTTGTTTACCCATTCATTTGTCTATGTAGCTTTTCTCTTGTTTGCAGCTTCTAATTGTCATTTGTGATATCACTCTATCTTTATCTTTCTGTTTGATAAAATAATATATTGATCACCTTCTGGATTTTCATTTTGGCATACCACTTTGTTGTTGTTAGACCATGTGGGCTAGGAATAGTACAAAGTTTTTTCGTTTTTTTGTTTTTGAGCAGTACACAGTTTATACTCTTGCGGGCCAGGAGTAATACAATTTTTATGTTTTTTTTAGCCATACACATTTTATACTCTTGCAGGCTAGGAGTGTTACAAGATTTTCTCATATTTGGCCCATTCACAGTTTATACTCTTGTGGGCCAGGAATGTGGTGAGGGAACTCAAGATGTTAGGTTCTGTTTTGCCGTACATAGTTTATGCTCATGCAGGCTAGGAGTAGTATAAGATTTTTTAGGGATAATATTTTTTCAAAAACTTCTTGTTGATGGGGCTGAGATGTAGTCCTTCAGGTGTGATGAGGAGGTATGCACCATTAGAGTTGACTTCTCTTACCATATGTGGTCCGTCTCATTTTAGATCGAACTTCTTTTCTGAACGGTGAGACAAGATGATGGGTCACCGAATTACAAGCACCAAGTCTCCAACTTGAAAAGACTTGGGCCGAACCATTTTATTGAATGCATGAGAAAGGCGAGTCTGGTAGCATTCTAGTCTTTATTGTGCTTCCAACCTCTTTTCATCTAGTGTCTCGAGTTCTACAAGATGCAACCTTGTATTTTTATCATCTATAAGCCACTCCTGAATAACAATCCGCAGTGATGGGATTTGGCGTTCTAGTGGAAGAACAGATTCTACACCATACCAAGGCGTATGGCGTAGAGTGAGTAAGAGTTCAAAATGATGTGCGGTACACTATAGCGCTTCCCCAATTTGCTCATGCCAATCTTTCTTTGACTTTGACATAGTCTTTTCAAGTAGTTTGTAAAGAGTCTTGTTGAACGCTTCAGTAAGTCCATTAGCGGAAGCATTATACATGGTAGAAAGTCAATGATTTATCTCAAATTTTTTACAGAATTGATCCATAAAGCTGTTTTTGAATGATTTTTTGTTATCTGTGATAATGTACCATGGGATTCCATAGTGGAAGATAATGTGGTTTTTGATATATTGTACCATAATCTCTTTTTTCACCTCTTTAAGGGGAACAATTTCAGCCCACTTTGAGAAATAGTCTATTACAGCTAAGATGTAGAGATGTTGTTTTGATGAATTTGGGAGTGGACCAAGTATATTGAGTCCCCACCCATCGAATGGCCATGAGGCGACCGTAGGGTGCAGTGGTTCTGGAGGTTGACGAATGTAATTTCCATGGAATTGATTTGCTCGGCATTGTTTCGCATATTCTATCAAATCTTTCACTATTGTTGGTTAGTAAAACTCCATCCTCTTCAATTGGTCATGGAGTTTTGGTTCAGATTGATGTACTCTACACACTCCTAAATGTGAGTCTTCGAGAGCTCCTTGAACTTCATCGTTTCCAAGATATCTCATGAAAACATCATTAAAAGAATGATGATAAAGTTGATTGTTAAAGTATAAAAACTAGGGCACACATCATCGTATTGATCCTATGCTTTAGGTCATCCAAAAGCTTCCCATATTGCAAGTAGTCGATGAGTGGTTGGCTCCAATCTTCAATTTCAACTTTAAATATAAAGACAACGTTACTGTGTTAATGCTTCTCCCCAACGTATGCCAAAGGAGGTAGTACCCATCGCCAGCAAACAGGAACTGTGGTTGTTCCTTCTACAGGCAAAGCTAAAGTAGCTGTGAGATTTGCTAAGACATCTGCTAGCTTGTTTATTCTCACTTCTTGGTGCATGCCCTATAGTGGTGTCTTCAAATTTTTCCAAAAGCTGACAAGCATAACCGTGGTATGGAATCAAGTCTGGATTTCTTACATCATACTTTGTTAAGAGTTGATTTATGATAAGTTGAGAATCTCCATATACATTGACCTGGTGAAGCTATAACTCTAAGGCCATCTCCAACCTGATGATGAGTGCTTGGTATTTAGCTACATTATTTGAGCACAATTACATTAAGGTAATGGAGAAAGGTAACACTTCACTTTGTGGGGTGACAAACACCATTCTTGCCCCAGCTCCATCTCTACGTGGAGGACCATCAAAGATCATTTTCCATGCAGGTGAAATATCTAAGTAAAAGACTTCTTCATTAAGAAAATCTTCAGATAATTCCCACTTTGTCGGGATTCGGTGATCCACAATGAAATCTGTTAAAGCTTGTCATTTCATCGCCTTTTGAGGCACATAGGTGATCTTAAATTCTAATAGAAGAAGAGCCCATTTAGTCAATCTTCTTGAGAGTACTGGTTTCATCATGATGTACTTTAGGGGATTGTCACGTGAGATGAGCCGAACAATATGTGCCAACATATCGTACCAAAGCTTCTTTGTAGCAAAGATGGGAGCAAGACATGTCTTCTTAATGGGCGAGTAATTCAACTCTGCTATTACTAGAATCGGATTTAAGTAGTACAGAGCATTTTTTTCCCTTCATCATTGACTCATGCAAGAAGTGCCCCCACTGCGATGTAAAGGATCAACGGCTTCCCTAGAACTAGTGCAGCCAAGACTGGTAGCTTAAGGAGATATTCTTTTATTTTCTTTAAAGCATTCCTACAAGCATCGTCCCACACAAGTCAAGGTATAAAACCTATCTTTGACATAGGGTTTTGAAAGTGTGGGATATTTTTTGGGTTTTTCTCTCTTAAACCATAAAATAGGGTTGGGAAGAGAGAGGCAGTTGTAAAGCTCTTGTAATCTTTGATTCTTTTACAGTGAAAGCTCTCTTGATCGTCTTCGTCTATGGACGTAGGCTTTAAGTCGAACCACGTTAAATTGTCTTATATTTTGTGTGTGTTTTCTATTTGCATTAATTTATTCTTCTATTTATTGTTGCATACGATCCAAATCTAGGCTTCTATACAACAATTGGTATCAAAGCCCTAGGTTGCAATTGGGTTGTTTTGACATGGCAACAGGGTATGAAGTAGAGAAATTCGATAAGCATTAAAACTTCAATTTATGATGCATAAAGATGCGTGCATTTTTGTAACAATGACTGGTTAAAGCTTTGATGGAGAAAGAAAAGCTCCCTACAATGATGAAGGAAGACAAAAATGAGAACTTGACCTTAAGGCACTCTGTGCGATTCAGTTGTGCCTAGCCAATGAGGTATTGCGAGAGGTTGTAGAAGAGGAGTCTGCGACTAGGTTGTGGCTCAAGTTGGAGAGCCTGTACATAACCAAGTCTTACGAATAGGTTGTATTTGAAACAACGGCTCTACACATTGGCGATGAGAGAAGGTATGTTTGTGAAAGCGCATCTGGACGAATTCAATAAATCATTATAGATTTGAAAAACATTGATATTAAGATTGATGATGAAGATCAAGCTATCATTGTTTTGTGTTTTTTACCTACATCATATGAACACTTTGTTATAACCTTACTCAATAGAAATGATACCATCTCCAAGGAGGATGTTAAGGCATCCTTGCATTTTAGGGAATTGACGAAGAAGGTATTTGGAAAACATTGTGAGGGGAGGTATAAGGTCTATTTGTGGGTGGAAGAACAAAGGAAAAAAGGTTCTAGAAGTGATAAAGGTCAGTCTAGATCCAAGTCTAGAAGAAAGGGTAAGATGCGGTGCTTTTATTGTGCAAAGAATATAGTCACATGAGGAGGGATTGTCTAGAGCGTTCTGATAGAAAGAAAGGTGATAGTGTTAGTACAACAATGGCAAAGGAACAAGAGTACATTGAAGATGTTCTCATAGTCTCCAAAGGTATGGACACATTTTCTCATGATGAATAGATATTAATACAAGTTGTTTTATTCATATTTGCTCCAAAAAAGAATATTTTGATACGTTCTAAGAGAAAAAGATAGATTTTCTTTCTTTGCGTGATGGGTCGACTTGTGACGTCACAGGTGTTGGGACTGTGAAGACTAAAATGTTTGATGGTGTGGTTAGTACTTTGGGTGGTGTGGCATATGTCCCAAAGATGTTAAGGAATTTAATATCCTTAGGCCAGTTGGACTCCAATGGTTATAGATATTCAGCTATAGGTGGAGCCATGAAAATCACACGTGGCTGTTTGGTCCTGATGAAGGTAGAGAGTGTGGTGATGGTTTGAATCGTTTGATGGGGAATACGGTGATTGGTGGTGTTCCTTTGACCTCAATGGATAGCTAGAAATGGGGTGCACGGAATAACCAATGCTAGTGTAGGATCTCTTTGGCAAATGTAGTCAAGAGAGGTGGTGCAGGTTTCCAGGCAACAAATGATGGTGAGGAGGTTCTTGTGATTAGAGATGGTGGATCGAGGTCCCTCTCTAGAGTTGATTAGGCAAGTCAGCTTAAGGCAGCTGTACATGTGCATTGATTGTGTTATGATCAAGTTGATGGTGTCAAAACCAAATTGATTCTATGGTTATTTATAGTTATAGCAAACATGATATGATTCAGGTTTGAGGTGGAGGTGCATTCTAAGTCTATATGGCGCAAAGTTCAATAAGAAGGACAAGTGTAGGTTTTATTTAAGGTGGTCTCGGAATGTGAGCTAAGGTGGAGTGTAGTGCATATGTCACAAGTTCTGTGTCTTGTCAAAGATATAAGTGTTCACAGTATTCAGAGTTACCCTTCAAAGTTGTGTGAAAAAGATGGAAGTAGAGTTTTTGTACAATGTACTCTTGGAGAATTGTTGAGGTGGTGGCTTTAATTCAACTGACTCTATAGAGTCATGTTTGATATCCACATGGAAACAGCCAACCCGTTTTGGAAAGGTTGGATACCTTTAGGGTATAAAACGTATCTTTAACGTAGGGTTTTGAAAGTGTGGGATATTTTTGGGGGTTTTCTCTCTTAAATAGTAAAATAGGGTTGGGAAGAGAGAGGTAGCCACAAAGCCCTTGTAATATCCAGTTCTTTTATAGTGAAAGCTCTCTTGATCATCTTCGTCTGTGGACATAGGCTTTAAGCCATACCACATTAAATCGTCTTCTTCTTTGTGTGATTGTTGTTTGCATTAATTTCTTATTCTATTTATTGCTGCATATGATAAAAAATCTAGGCTTCTGCACAACAGGGGGGATGAGCATGAGGGGGTTATCTAATTTGATCTCTATAAAACTTCTTTATGAGCCAACCCAAGCAATGAATATCAAAACAAAAGCGATTAGGTTTTATACGAAAGTAATGTTGGTAAAAGATTGGTGTATGTGATCTTGCGGACTTGTTGGAGGATTTAACCTAAGAGATGTCATTTCCTCCTTCCTAAGTTGACTACATGGGCCTGCTTGAGAAAGTAATTGGAGGACAGCATCCCATTTTGCCCCTTGGATACGCATTTGTTTTTAGGGCCATTACACTCATTGCAAATTTGAATCCTCACCATGAAATTCTGTACTTCTTGCATGTTTTATCACACACATCAGGTTCTGTCTATTCTTTACTTTAGTGCTTTAGTTAGCATGTCAAGATCACAAGAATACATATTAGATTGAGATATGTATACTCTAGTTGAAATATATTTGGTTTGTTCTAGGGCATAGAAGTGCTAGTTACAGTTTGATGGGCGGGGCTCTTACTTTGAAGTGTATGGTCAGCAAACTTGGAAGGGGGTGGCATTTGGACCTTGGGGTATCAAAGTGCAGCCATTGCCCAAGGTCTCAAAATATGTCCCAAATCTGAACATTGTCATGGATCATTGTATCGTAAATTAATATAACTCAAATTGATAGACAAGTATTATGGAGTTCATATTTATGATGGAAAATGTGTATGTTTCCCCAATTTGCGACTAGCTCTCATCATGTGCGAGTAAATCTTATAGACCTTAATTCACCCATTATATGTGGCGAATAGCATGTAAATTTTTATTCACGCAATTTTTGATCTCTACAGTTGCCCCCTCAAAAAATGCATTGTGAATACAAAGAGATGGTGTGTTTTTTGGGAAAAATAACGGCCTTCGTTTACCCTTTGAGATGCCTTTTTATTATCTTATGTGACTTTTCAAATTCCCTATGAATTGACAATTATACCTCCGCAGGTATAAATACTATCTTCTTCTTCCTTGGTTCATCCTTTTCAGGGTTTTCTTGCAGAAGAATCATTTCAAACTTTAGATTTCTAACTTCCCATCTGAAATCGTAAGTTTTTTTCTTAATATCTTCCATTCTTTATTGGTCCTCCCAATGTCTTTTGAGGTACTGTTGGACCATAAGAGCTTCTTTCTTTAAGCTTCTTGATTTGTGCCTTTCTTTCTTCATCTTGCACTCGAGTTCAGAGCTTAACCTCAATTTTCACGCCCTTGAGCATTCTTGTTTTGACAAGAGGAGCATTTTGATATCAATTTTATGAGATTTAGAGAAGATTTAAGGGTTTTGGATTTGAGAGCCCCTTCCTTTTAGTTTTCTTGTCACCTTCTCCGGCACTGGTATCATCTCCAGTAGCCCATACACTACCTCCAAGTTTGCCCTATGAGTGTTAGCTTTAGTGTGGCTGCGAATATCACTCCTCGCAACATTCACGGGTTAAAGAGCTTAACATTCTTGTACTCCTTGTTCAAGCGAGATGTTGTGTGTGAGTGGATTGGAATATTCTTATTTACGTGCTATTGCATACATTTGTGAGAAATTCTCCTTATTTTCGGATTATAAAATTTTGTTCCTGATTCCTATTTACTTTATTTCTTCAGGGAAATGACACCAAAAAGATCTTCTAGTGCTAGCAAAGGCAGGTCCTCTTCCTCTGGCATTCCACCTAGAAGGATGAGACTCAGGTCTTGGACCACTCCAAGACCCACCGCAAGATTGGATCGCCAACGTGACCCTATAACCATAGTGATAGACTCAGATTCAGACATTGATCATTTACCAATGCCTGAGCCCACTCCTACAGTAGCTGAGAATGAACCCGAACCAATCCCAGATCCAAAACCAGAGCCAATTCTCCTGGAACAAGGTAATCATCTCTAATATAGGTGATTTGTAATTTTACGCATTTAACCCCATTCTTGGTCTATTACCTATGATGGGCGGATCTTTCTTTTGAGGATGAGGTGACTTTACCTGATGAAACCTTTAATGATGATGAGAAAAAACACTTATACCAAAATGCCGACTGTGCATGAAAAGCTTGCATCCAACTTCTACGGGAACTCAGTACTGTCAATTTTGTGACTATTGCCCTACCATGTGCTTGAGCCAAGGCTTCATCCTATTTGGATGAAATCGAAAGGTATTTCAAGAATGTAGGGCTCAGGTGAACAATCAAATCTCTTTTGGATTCGTCGACTACCATAACGCATTCCGAGGAGACGTTAAACCTTACCCAATCAACTCCTGCACTTGTAGCATTTTTAGTGGCGTCTAAGGAGAAAGCAGTCAACCTGAAGCAAGAATAAGGTGAAACTTTCCGTTTATAGAGCATTGCAAGCACAGAGCTGGAGGTTATAGAAGATCATTTACATTATCTTAATTTGGAATTCTTGCAACTTTGGGATCGCCTGAACGATTACCAAGCTCTTCTGGGGGATAATATTGATGCTTCTATGAACACCAAGGCCCTGATTACACTAGCCAAGTTTGTTTTGGCAATGAGGAAGACCAACACTGGTGGTGATGGACCGCAAGAGCCTGTGGCTGAGCATTCTGATGCTAAGGCCACTGTACAATATCATACTTCTCTTTCTCAAGAACTTCATAATAAGTTTCAAGATTTCATGTGATTTCTTCATGATCAATGTGTTTACTTCTTCTTCTTTTTCATGTCATTCATTAATAAAGATGTAATATAATTACCATTTTGTCAATGAAATATCTTTTCTTTTGTGTCCAAATTCCCCTCTGTGTGATCATGTGATGATACAATGACCCAAAGTTTGCATAGCTCACATAGAAAGAACATTAGCAATTGTTGGTGTTGAACAAGATTGAGGCCAAATTCACCAAGTTGGTTTAAAGTTTGGTGTTATAAGAGCTAAGCATATTGGGTTGGTCATACTTTGGCGGGACTTGTGTTGGAAGAGCACAGGTAGAGTTTGATCATACTTTAACATTGTAAAAGCCAATCATATCGAGTACACCCTCAAAAAGTAGGTACAAGGTCAAACATTTTCCATTTAAAATCTGAAACGATGTGCATTATTACCAATGTCAAACAAGGTTGACATTATATTAAGTCCAAACTTATGGTGGTGAATAGGAGATTGTATTATTATTTGCCAACAGCAAGATTTCTGAGTGAATGATTTACATCTTAGTTCATTCGCAGAATTCTTGTGTGGCAAATAAACCAACAAAGTATATCATTCACACACTTTCTTTCCTTAAGTAATGCACTTTAAAGGGAGAAATTCGGGCACATTCTTTGAGGAGTAATGATAATTGACAGTGCATGTCTCTTCAGTTACTTTTTAAAGGGATTTCCATTCGTACCCTTCACCAAGCTGGCGAGTAAAATGCCTAGAATACCCTTATAAATACGCCAGACCTTTTAAATTTCTTATGGATGGACTTTTTTACCCCTGTGAATATAAATTGTTGGATGTCTTCTTCTTTAGGCATTCTTAGAGCCTTAAAAGAAATCCACTATTGCCGAGAGCTTTAAGCTTCCTTGCCTCTACAATTTTTGCATCAGATCTCAAATCCAACCCAATCAAAAGCTTTCTTTCACTTCAATGATCATTCTTATATTCTTTTTGAAGGTTTTAGGACCCTCGGCCATGAAGTGCTTTGAGATTTCTTGTTTTCTTGTCATCTGAGGACTTTCTCTTCATTTTGGTGAGCTTAGAGTCCTCAGACCTAAAACCTATTCGGTTAGGAAGCTTGATCTCATTCAAACGAGTGTTTTAGCATAGTTTTTGTGAGTTTTTGTGAAGATTTGGGGTCCTTAGCCTCTAAAACACATTCAGGAACTCCGGTCTTCATCTCTGAAGAATGCTAGGTTTTTGGTGATCCATTCACCCCACAAGGCTGGCTTGAGTGGTTCACGAATGGCCCTCCTTGCATTATTCGTGAGTTGAGGTGCCCCTTATTTGCACACTCCCTGCTTAGACGAGACATTATGTGCAAATAAGTATACCTTGATCATTCGTGACACTTTGTGGCATTATACTGCCTAAATTCACATGTGAAAACATAGTTGCGCGAATGACAGTAATATGTCTTTATTCATGATGTACCTTGTCTATTTGCATAGGGGGTGACCATATTCGCGAGCACTGTGTTACACTTAGAAAAAACTTGCTTTTCTAAACAAAATTGTCTAACTCTTTAATTACATCTTTTGGTGCAAAGCCATGGCACCTTGTAGGAGATCTCTCTATAATAAGGAACGACGGGAAAGTCTTCTTTCTCCCATTACCCAAAGCCATGAATGGGTGTGAAGTCTAAGTATATTGGACTCCGCATTTGTTGATGCTATCCCTAAGCATGCACCAAGCCCACCAGACTATATTAGGAACATATAGAAAAGCTGGTGCTGCTTATCTGACTGTGATCATAGGAACACCATAGAATGTGATACATTAGTATCGTCTACTGAAGAAGGTGATACCCATATTGACTCGACCATTAGTGACTTCAGGAGTCTGATCTGGAAGATCCATCTGGGAGAGGCGAAATGGTTAGCCAAATAGTACAATAGTTCTTCTTCCTTCACCTTAGGAGGAAAGTGGAATGCTTTGATTGGATATTGCCTTGACCATTACCATGCCGAAATAACTACAATTGCGATGGTTGAGGCATTACAAGGCTCTATTGGCAACTTTGAAAGGCATGATACTATGATGGCAGAAGCAATCTCACGATGGAGTCCTGACACTAACATGTTCTTATGCCAGTATAGTGAACTAGACATTTTCCCTTTGAGAATTTATTGGGGTAAGTCATTTACCCTTTGAAGGAAAGTTAATGGAGGCGTATATCCCCTTCAATAGTCATTTTGACACACTTTCCATCACATGCCAGACATTATTTCAAGTCTTCTCTGAGTTCAGCAGCATAAACGTCTCTTATGGCCAATGGATCAATCACCTCTGCAAGGGACCCGCATCAAAGGACTCGGACGATCCTTGTCCAGCCTGGACTCGGAAGAACATTCAACGCAGCATTGACATAGATGATCACACCTTTTTGGCTGGTGTGTATGCTGCCTTCTTGAGTGGTTGGGCTCTCCCAAGTAATCTTGGTGAAAGGATACATCCCAGAGTATTTATTGTTGACACCAATTTGCCAGATGGGATTCACATGAATTTGGCGAGCCCAAGCCTTTGTTGTCTTTACAGTGATCTTCAGGACATAGTGGAGTCTGCATGGGTTGAAGGCAAGATTGGTCAGAAACTTACATACCTTCCACTCCAGTATTTATGTGCATAGCTAGGCCTTCGCTTCCCTAGTATTTCTCAAATGGGAAGGAAAAACTTGAGGACTACCGCTTACATAAATACATTAAAAGATCGGCGCGTGGGGAAGATATTGCAACCCACTGCCTATTTTTGTTTTACCAAGTGGCTCATCTTGATCCTGGATCACTTATTCGGCAGGCAGACCCTTATTGATGATGGATCGCTTAGAGGAGATGCCTGGGCTTACCTCTGCTCTTTAAGGAGCAACTCATTGGCTTGGAGGAGAGATGCTCTATTCTTTGTTGAGGCATACAAACCTCACAGCTTTTCTCGGCAATTCTCATGCTTTCAAGGGCTTGTTCACCTTCTAACTCTATCACAAAAAGTAGTCAGAACAAAAATTAATATAACCCATTTTTTCTTTGCAATGCCTCCCCATAATATTGTGTTAAAAAGTTATATCCTTTCAAAAGGTGAATTCAGATTATAAAGAAGAGTCTGATCACTTGGTGTCTAGTGTCTAGGTAGTTATTATACATTATAAATTGGAAGACTGGCTTCGAATTGTTACTATGATCTGAACTTAGATTTTTCCTAGTATGTGGTAATGGAAATGGGACTGGTCGAAAACAGTCATCTAATGATTCCTCAAAGTACCAAACCTTTATAAAACATCATATTTACATGGGAAAATATGTAGTTTTTAGTGATATTTTATTAACACACATTAATTACACGTAAGGTTAATATTATTTGTCTTATTTTGAATATTCAATTTTCTTCAGCTAAAAGGTGCTCCTTCAATAGCACAAGTCAGTGCTAGAATTTCCACTATACATCAGGAAAGACTCCACAATTGTTTTCTGTATGCTCTTCACTAGAAAGAAACACAAGGAATGGGAGTACTTTTGTGTTGAAGTAAAAGTATTTTACATTATCATTTTCTTTTCTTTTCTTTTCTTTTCTTTTTTATAAATTTCTATTAACATGATTATATCACCCAATATATATACTTCTACTTTCTTTTATGGTATATCTACCATAACTAATGTTATTTTTATTTTTTATAAATTTCATTTAACATGATTATATCATCCAATCTACTTCTACTTTCTTTTATGGTATATCTACCATAATTATGTGAGTTTTTCATCACAACTCAAATAAAATAATGGAAGGTATCTTGATTTCCTGGATTTCTTAAGGACATATTTATAACCTTTTGGATATCAATTGAACGCAAACATTTTATTTAGAGGCGAAACACTTAGTGAGTATTTGGATTCTACATACATATAGAATGAAAATCACTCATACAAATTTTAATAATTAATGTAGTAGAGACAAATGCGTAAATTACATATCTGAACATTGCTTTTTCTGCAGTTTAGAAGGAGGTTTAATGTATGCATCTTAACAAAATTCAGCTCAGGAGATGGACTAAATAATGCAGCTAAGAATAGGTCTAAATGAATTTTCAGGCTGAATTTGTCAGTTGTTGTACTCATAGTCTCATATAGATGTATCATCTATACATCTGAATCTAATTTAATACCATTTTTTTTAAAACTTTGTAATCATTGAATCTCACAAGACACTACTTCCCTCCATGTCAGCTCCATGGAGAGATGATGGCAAAAATGATGCTTCTACCAGCAAAACGGAAGCACACGCTTTTGCCTTATGCTAAGTCATAAAATTAGGTCAGATTTGTAGATCACAGAAATTATGTGGTTTCTCTCTTTTTCCCCCTTATATTTTATTTATTTATTATTATTATTATTTTGGGGGTGAGGGAGACCACGGAAAATTTTCTTGAAGCATCTTAATGGATGCTCAGTTGACCGTATCTGATATCAGTTTGCTGGTCATGAATTCTGTGATTTTTTTAGCTTTGGTATAGAGTTTTCTGGCTATATAATTAGTGAAAAAGTTTCCAAATTGTGATCTGTTTCCTATTAAAACCAACGCATAGTATTACCCCTTGGCTTGTTAATTATCTTGATAGTATCATTTTTTACGTAATATATATAGATGATTCCTGAAACATGTAATGAAATAGTAAAAGTGAGACTGGATTCTCCCCGTTATTCCTTTCATTGAATTAGGCTGTGTTTGGCAGCCACCTGTAATGAAGTCATTTCATTTTGAATTTTTCAAGTCTTTTGTAGCTACAAAAAGATGATTTGTAATGAACTCATTCAGATTTGCAGTGATTTGTGCTTGATGACATAAGTCATTTCATTTTATAGAAAAACCTAAGATGCCTTCATTTCGAATTGTAGTTAACAAATCAGTAAAAACTTGAATGAGTTCATTACGAAACCATCATCTTATGGCTACAAATCCCTTGAAAAACTCAAATGAAATTATTACATTACAGGTGGCTGCCAAACAGGCTCTTGCAAAATGTTTCTAAATCCTAAATGATAGAACACAAGATTTGTTTGTAACCATCAAGTACTTGGTGAAGACCTTTGAGGATGGCTTTAGATTGTAGAGATTTTTCATAGCAGAAACTAGGGCTCTCAATGAACCGAACTAGCTTAGCTTGGCTTGTCACAAGCCGAGCCTGAGCTTACAGTTGATCTCATTTAGTAAGTGAGTCTAAGTCAAGTTGCATGAGGCTCAGTTTGTTAACGATCTTATATATGTAAAGAATATAGCTGTTTTTTGTAATAATGTATATAATATATCTTAGTATATTATAAATAAAACATTAATATGGTTATACATAATAGTACTTAATGTAATTATTTGATTAATCATTGTATCACTCAATCACATCCCTCTACTTTATAAAAATAATAATTGATTTAATTTACAACAACAACAACAACAAACAGCCTTATCCCAACTATTTGGGGTCGGCTACACAAATCCTATTTCACCATCTCGCTCTGTTTAGGGATATATCTACCGTTAAATTACAAGCTGCCATGTCCCTCCTTACTATCTCAACCCAGGTCAATTTTGGCCTTCCTCTAGTCATTCTAGCACCTTCAACTTGTATTGTCTCACTCTGCCTCATTGGTGCAGTCATTGGTCTTCGTTGCACATGTCCAAACCATCTCAATCGATTTTCCCTCACTTTATCACCTATTGGTGCTACACCTAAGCTCCCATGAATGGATTCATTCTTAATTTTATCCTTTCTAGTCTTGCCACTCATCCATCTCAACATCCTCATTTCAGCCACACTCATTTTATCTTTTCTAGTCTCGCACATATAATTGAACAAAATAACTACATTAATATATATCTTCATACCTTAGTACAACAATTAGATAAAATGAATATTTCTAAAGAATCATCTAGCTCTAATCCTTTAAAAAAGCCTTTTCCCTTCCAAAAAATCTGTTGTATCAAACCCTAACTCCCCCTATAATGAACTCTGAATTCTTCACAGAGATTTCCAAACGATTCAACAATCCAGGCAAAGGTAAAGAACCAAATATCAATGCTCTTTCTAAATAATCATCTTCATTTGACGTTGAATCCATTCATTCTCCTTCCGAACAATCTTCGGATCCAAAATTCAAAGAACCACAACCTATTCCAACTTTGAATAAATGTTTAAAACCTCAAAATATTATTTTAAAACAAGGAATTATTATAATAGGCCTACCTCTGTTGATCTTCAATTTTGAGAAAAACTTCTTCAAACTCATAAATATGATAGAAATACTATAGATGAATGGAACATAGATGGATTTACGGAATACCAAATCCGAAATGTTTTAACCCAAATGTTAATCTGTTCTAATGCTTGTTTATATGTATAGACATACTCAAAAGAACATTACCTATGCCAAAAAATATATTCTAATGTTGGTTTTACTAGATAGCTATATGGTTGGTGGAATGATTACCTTTCCCCGGCTCAAAGAGAACAGATTTTAGATGCTGTACAAATATACAGAAATGGTCAGCCAATCCTAGATGCTAGAGGACAAGCCCAATCAGATTCCTTAGTAACTCTCATAGTAAATATTTTAACTCACTTTGTGGGAAAACTTGGTGAAATAAGTGCAAAAAATAAAGAAATATTAATGAATCTAAGATGTTCTACTCTATCTGATTTTAGATGGTACAAAGATACATTTCTATCAAAAGTATATCACAGACAATTGCACTGAAACATTCTGGAAAGAAAAATTTATATCTGGATTATCAAAACACTTTGGAGAAAAAGTAAAACAAAAATTAAAAGATACTCATGGAACCCTAGACTATAACTTTTTTTACTTATGAACAAATTATTCAAACAATTAATATGATAGCTCTGCAGCTCTGCTCAGAGTTAAAGTTGCAAAAACAATTAAAATC
>JAOXJP010080843.1:0-14992 GCA_025762735.1 Platanus orientalis
CTATGGGGTATGAGAAAAGGATAATCAGGGTGAGGGAGGTGTTTGAATATTCTTCCATGGTTAAAAATAGAGAGCTCCATATATTTATGAAAATTATTTTGGCATCTCTTTTTCTAAAAAAATTCAAGGATGGTGGATCTGACTCCAAAGGGAAGGTCATGGACAGGTATCAAAGGATATTCTAGGGGTATGGGCATGGTTGATAGGAGAGGTTTACGAGAAAAATAATCAGCAAGGATGTTATTGGAGCCTTAGATGTTCTTGACTTGGAAATCCCATCTAGAGAACCACTGAGCCCATCTGAGGAGCTGTGGGTGTGGCAGTAATTTTTTCTGAAAATGTAGCATTTGAGGGAATGCACTCATGTCCATTTCCACTGTGAAGTGATGACCAATTAAATGAAATTGGAATTTTTTAATGGCTCGTTTGACTGCAAAGATTTCTTTGAAGGTAGAATGATGGAGATTGGAGGACTTGCAACTGGCGATATTCTCCTAGGTTAATCCACCATTGTCGGAGTCTGCCTGCCAGTCTAGAGGTAAATTTTACCAGTGTTGGGTGAAGCTGTGTTTTTGGGATTTGCTTTTCTACATCAATCCAAGCAATCATCTAGAGGAATTGGTCTCTCCATCTAGATGGAGGAACGTCATCAATAGAGAAAAGGGTTTTAAAATTGGTGGTGTCTTAGAAGACTCATCTTGGTTAAGTTATGTTGATATTAGGAGTTGTTTCAGGCGGGTCTTCTACCCTTGGTTCTTCTTGCATGGGGTCATGCAGCATTATTTCCATAGAGGAATCTGATTCAGAATCTGCGGAGGATCCAATGCTATCAATAACATTTATGGTTGGTAAGGAGGGTGTTAAGGTAAGAGATCTAAGAAAAGAGGAAATGGGATTAGGTTGGTCTCCTGGATCAACTATGAACAAATCTGGTTTAGACGATGCTCCTACAGTAGGATCTGGTGGGTCAACTGGGGTTTTGGGTTTTAGCTGTGGTTTGATGGGTTCAGGCTCTAGCTCAACATATCTTGGTTTGATCACATGATGATATTGTTTGGGGAACATATCATACAAGTGCTAGTTTAACAGGATGGGTTGCTCAGCTCTTTGAGGACGGTATTCTGGTGGTGATAATGGTTGCATGTAAGAAGGGAGATTTAAAAGTATGATTTAGTTGGTGGGGCTACATAGATTGGTTGCATGGTATGTCTCCGAGCCATGAAAGGAGATTCAGGTGGTGGTCTGTAGGATGATGAAGAGGTTACTGGTGAGGTAATGGGGTTTGGTGACTGTGTGGATGATGATCCTTCCAATGACCTCAACTGATTCTGAAGATGACGTTTTTCTGCTTCTTTGGAAGCAATCTGTTGTGATGCTACCGAGAATTCTTTGACAGTAGTAGCTATTGTATACAGCTCTTTTTCTAGCTTCTGGATTCTTTGTTTGACTTCTACAATAAGATCTTCTATTGTAGCCAGCTTTCTACTGAAGGAATTTTGATTTTCCACTGGTGTCTAACCCTCTGTTGAGGATGCTCAAAATCTTCCAAAGGGGGAAATTTTTCTTGGTACTACGGCGTTCCTGGTTGGAAGATAAAGCATTCTATTGGTGCTGGTGTTACAGGGGGAGATAAGACTGGTTTGAAAGGTTGTGGAAAGGGTTTCTGTAGCAAGGACAAAGCCTTTTGGTAGTAAGGCTGTATTGTGGATGGAGGAGGCTTTGGTTTAGGGGTAGGAGGTTTGGTACCCCAATCATCTGGTGGCAACGCACCATTGGAGGATGCTTTCTTCCTTGGATAAAGCACATGATAATCAAATTTTCCTGAGGAATCCCCAAGGAGGCCAACTTCAGGGTCTCCTACTTCGTATCTCTCCTGAAGGAGCTGCTGAGGAGATTTCTTTCCTTTACGCTATGATCCAGGGTGTGGATTGCATGGTCATGCATGGAATGAGAAACCTGGAGTGCTTTAAGTAGAGCCTCCAAAGTTTATATAGGAGAAGTGGTTGGTAACCGATTAACATTTGAAAAAAGAGAGTCTCTCATAGTTGTGACCAATGAGGCCAATGAGGTAACCGGTCCCACAAAAGAGATCATTGAATTTGGTGATTGAATCAATGAGACCCAGTCATGAAGAAGGGCTGCATTGTGTTGTCCATTAAACTCGCTTACACCCATTGAAACGGACCCCTAAGCATTAAATGGATAGATGGGGAATGCCATAGGGGCTGCTGAAGACATATCACCACATGAAAGAGGGTATGAAATCATCTACACCACTCCCCCTGATGGGACACTCAGGGGGGGATCAAAAATCTCCAAAAAGTGAATTGATTCCCCTCCCGAGTGTCCCATCAAGGGGGTGGCGTAGATGATTTCAGCCCATGAAGGAGATGGTGGACTTTGGGGGGCTGAAATCATCTGTGCCGCCCCTGATGGGACACTCAATGGGGGAATCAATTCATTTTTCGGGAATCAATTCACTTTTTGGAGATTTTTTATTCCCCCCCTCCCTCCCTAGTGTCCCATCAGGGAGAGTAGCGTAGATGATTTCACGCCGACTTTGGGGCATTGCCAAAGTTATGAAAGATGACATCTCGCTTAGCTACTGTGAAGGAGAGGGATTTTTGTCAAACTCAGTGGTCGCGCCTTAGCTGTGTGTGGCTTGTGGTGGGTCCCAACTCCTCTCAGTATTAATGGAGATGGGGTGAAATTGTCGCCAGCGTGCAGCTGTGGGGCCGGCCAAGCCTGGCCTAAACTCATAAGACAACACCGATGCAGGGGCCCTCCATTGGCACAGCGTGAAAGTAGGAGGGGAAAGGAGGTTGTCGGCCACTATTTCGCTATGAGGCAGATCAGGTAGTCTAGTTGTTCGGTGGTCCGGTTGAAGCACTGACAGAAGGGGCCGCCATGTCCATGCAGTAGAGCAGTAATCATCGGAGTCAAGGGAGACCGTCGGCCAACAGTGGGTCACCCAAAAGGTGCTCCAGCGACGGAATGGTCTGCATTAAGGCAGTCGACTCCTCCATATGAGATGAGGTGGGAACAGATGGATAGGGTAGATGACTCCCCACAGGTGTCAGACCAAAGGCTCTCCCTACCATAAAGGCATCATACGTGTACCCATGACCACCCGGTGAGGGGCCACCAGTGGTGGCCATGGACGGTGGTGCTTGACCTCCATTGATGGCATTCTTTCTTTTACTTTCCTACTTGACGAGAGTGTTGAGAGCTATAAACCTCATGTGGGAACTAAGATTGGGTATGGATCAACCATCCTAACCGACCCTTGGTGGGGGAGAGCTTGGACTGGGGGAATATCAGATGACCTTTGCAACCATTTATTTAATACATTAACCCTAGTTAGGGCTTTGAGATGGGGACCATATGGTCCTGCTCTTGCTTTAGCTCCACATTTTCTCTTGTTGCCAGTTGAAGAGACTTGGTTGTACAGTATTTATCTTTATGCCATAGAACACCACAGAAATAACAATTAATGGATAAGCATTCATATTTCACAGCAATATGCAAAACACTTTCATCGCCTTTGTGGACCAAGAGGTATGGTTTGAGTGGTTGTGCGATATCCAAACTAACCTGGACACGATAATACGGAAAAAATTCACCAACTTGTTGATGAGGTTCATGACTAATGAAAACTCCAACTTTCTCGGCCAATCTGTGAATTATCTTGTTGTGAAAATGTTTCTTTGGTAAGTTATAGAGGTAAATCCAAAAGGGTATTCGTTCGAAGAGAATATCATGGGTCGGTTGTTGTAGCATCCATTCCTCCATCAAGACAAGGTGATCATCAAAATTCCAAGGGTGGAACCCGAAGTGGATCATTATAAACATGGAAGCAATGTTCGGAGACCAAATGTGTGACCACACTACATGCTGACACATGGTTTGTATAGGATCAAAAATGTCAAAAATGTTCATTTCAAATATTAGGTATCCAAAAAGAGGCACCAAATTCAACAACACATCATTAATTAGTTTGTGGTCACACAGTATCACATCAATTTTGGTCATAAAACATTTGCTCTATTGAAATATAATAAGTATATTAACTCATCCTTTTCTTATAACTAAGGTTGTCAATGATCCAATTTTTTATCCAAAATCTGAGGAATCCGATTTGAATTCGATTCGAAAAAGGAAAATTTGGAATCACTAATATCCGAATTGAAAAATGTATATTCGAATCATAAACGAATCAAATTCGGTAATACCTACATCCACTCCAAAAAAATCCATCTAAAAAAAAAAATTGAAATATGAGGGACAGAGAAATTGGTGCACCAGACCCTTTCCCATTATTAATGTGCAACATCAAACTGACTATTGGATGATTTAATCCAACAGTTACAACTCATTTCCCCTTCTCATATAAAGCCTAAACTTAATTCTCCCCTTCTCCTTCCCTTCGCAAATCACAACCCCAACCTTCGCAGTCGCCGTCCCTGTCACAAAGTAACAGTTCTCTCTCTCTCACTTTCTCCGGCTCTATTGTTCTCTCTCTATCTCTCTCCCCCCATATGCTCTCTCTGTCTCTCTCTCTCTCACTATTTGCTTTCTCTATCTCTCTCTAGTTCTCTCCCTCTCCGAATCTCTCTCCCTCTCTCTCCCTCTCCGAATCTCTCTCCCTCTCTCTCCCTCTCCGGATCTCTCTCCCTCTCTCTCTCTCTCTGTCTCTATCTCTAACTCTCTCTCCTCTATATGCTCTCTCTTTGTCTCCCTCTATCTCTCTTTCTCTCTATCTGCAAACCCTATCACCCATTGTCACGGTGTGGTTAAACTTAGCAGGAAGTTCTTACTAATTCCCCAGCAGATGATCCTTCCTTTTTGTTTTTCTTTTTTCATTCCCATTTTTTTGGGTGGTGGGGAAATAAAGTTGTAGTGAATCTTTTGATCATTCATTGATGGTTCTAAACACAAAGGTTGTTAATTGGGTTGGACTGGCCTGAAGGCTTATTCTTTTAGCTGAAATTTTGGTAGGCTAATTTAGGCCAACTTTGATTTCAACCAAATTTAGGCCCATCTTTTAACCACAAAGTAATATACAAGTTGAGTTTGGTGTGTGTGATAGGGTTTAGCTCCAACTCTAAACCTTCTATCTCACCATCCAGTGATGCAATGTCATCCTGATGTTCAATAGTAACAACACTTCTAAGACTAAAAATGTCATTCATGATATTCTTGGCCTCATGATACGGTTGTAATGTTGCTATTGGACATGGAAACCAGACAACTTTTAAAAGCATATAACCTAGGTTGTAGAATGTAGAGGATTCCTTTTTATATTGGTAGGATGTGCTAAAACTTATTATAGTACATAGGCTACAATTTTATCTATCATTAATGTCCCAAGTCTTGGGGATTCTACATTTCCAAGGGTTACTAGCATTGATATGGTTTGCTACTTAGAAAATCTCTTTTACTGTTGTATTTCTTTTTCTTCTTTTGTTGGTTCAACGTAATCAACTTATGTTATTAGTACCCCCAAATTAACTTATTTTTTCTTCTCTTGCAAGTGTGGACTGTGGATAAAGGGTATTATTGATCAATTACAAGCAATTGATATGTGCACAAGACTAATTAGAGACACCTCAAATTGCAAGTAGGTATCAAATTTGATTAGTTGGTTTATACTTATTATATGATTTTTATTTGTATTAATGTTGTTTCTTTTTTCATTTTTGCTAGGAGTGATGGATGAAAATATTATCTCCAATTGATCGTGAGTGGTGCATCTTAGTCTTTTTTGTAAATGTTTTGTAATAGTTCTATTTTGTTAATAACTTATATTTTTTTTTACTTAGACAATGCATTTCATGTATAATTTATTAACTGTAAATGTTATCTTTTTGTAGGTGGTTTTGGAGAGTAGAACGGTTACTAAAATGTTGATTGTGTGTGGTGGATCTTGTTTTCTTTCTTTCTTTTCTTTCTTTTTTTCACTATGACAACAAAGTTTAATTTTGGGAAGAGGATCTTAATTTCGTTTCCAATAGACTTGTTTCTTTTACTTATTATAAGTGTTCACATAGCTGTCATCGAAAAAATTATGCATAAAGATTGAATTGATATGTCATATATAATGTATTTCTATGAGGTTTTTCTTGGTTAACTCATGGTATATGGTTGAGTAGTTCGGATCCTAACAAAAGACCATATCAGATTGTTGTGACAAAGATACATATAGGGACACCACTTTGCTTTTTTTTTATCATTTGATTGATTCTACAAGCTCTTACATGAATGCTCTTATAGAACAACAGCTCTCAAAACTTCACACACAGAAGATGGGAGTCAAAATTTCAAAATTTCGGATCTTTAGATTTTTGTATTTTCAAATTTTCAAGTGTTCAAATATCCAAAAATTTGAATATTCGGATGTTCAGATTTTTAGATGTTTGAATTTTCGGATATTCAAATTTTTGATAAATAAATTATATTAAACTCAAATATCCGAAATCCGAATCCGATATAGGAATATTAGAACGAATTCGAATTTGGAAGGTATAAAAAAATCCGTCGGATTTCAAACTGAATTTGACTATGTGATATTTATATTCGAATCGAATATGAATGTACCTATATCTGATTCGTATTCGCTCCGTTGACAACCCTACTTATAACCTTAGGGTTTTAGGAGAGACGGTTAACTACTTTATTTAAGATGGTATTACACCATGCTTGAGGTTGCCTATTCTCTTGGGTCTTGCCTTTAATATCCCCATGTTCATTGTCCTGGAGTGTTTCTCCCGAAGGGAATTGTTGAAATAAAATAAGTATATTAACTCATTCCTCTCCAATAACCTTAGGATTATAAGAGATGATTAATTGTTTTATTTAAGATGCTTGCAAATGAATCCCTGGAACAATCTTTTTTTTTTCAGGTTTTTCGAATTTGAGCAAATTTTATGCGACCATCATTGTAGGGCTGTCAATGATCTGATTTTTATACGAAATCTGATTCGAATTCAATTCAAAAAAAGCAAATTCGGATTCATCTATATCCAATTCAAAAAGTAAATATTTGAATCATAAACAAATCAAATTCGGTATCACCTACATCCGCTCCCAAAAAAATCCGTTCGAAAAAAATTTTGAAACACCAAGGGACAAACAAATTGGTGCAACAGTTCATTTCCCATTAATAAATATGCAACACCAAACTAACCATTGGATGATTTAATCCAATGGTTACTATTCATCCCCTTCTGATATATGATGTTTTTAATTTTTTTTTTGTGATAATCCTAACCCTTCTGGCTCTAAGTCTCCCTCCTCCCTGCGTTGCAGTTCGCACGCCACCCGCTTGCGATCGCTAGCTGTTGTCGTCACCATCTCCAGTGTCAAAAAACGTGTTCAAAATAAAAAGTAGATAGCCCAAAAGAGGCACCGAATCCAAAACAATAATGTTTATCTATTGAAACAGACTTCTATAGGCATGTCATTAATCGGCACATGATATGTTTTTAAATTTAGTATGTTTTTTTGACCACCTACTTTTTCAACTGAAAACTTTTTATTTGAACGTTTTTACCCCCAATACAACAGGTGCCAACTTATAATTCACCATAGACATTACACATAATTTTTCATCATAGAACAGTTGCTGGGAATCAAAAAACGCATCACATGTAAGTTTGTGGTGCATGTGACACATTGGTCAAAACAACTGTGTTCACATAAAATCATATCTGTCATATTTTAAATTCTTTCTTAATCCCAAAATAAATAAATAATGTAAGACAAGCATAACACTTTTCCTACCTTCCCGTAAAAAATAAAAAATATAGATACATATTAAAAACCATAGCTCTCATCAATAAAACATGATCCTCTATGTATGTGATGTGGAATCCATCAGGAAAGGGAAATTCTAAGGGTATTATTTTGGGTGCATTGAATTCAACTTAATTATCAGAAAATAAAATAAAATACAAAAACACTTATTAACAGGAGGAAGCTATTAGATTAAATTTAGTATAGATAAGTATATGTGTATCCATTAATACACCCTTTGTCCAAGAGAGTGCATTCACGACAGTCCTTAATTTCTAACCTAATCCAAGTTATGATCTTACAACTTTAATGAAAAAACAAGCAACCTCAATTATTTATGTACCAGTAACCGATGGACAAATATATTAGGCCCCAAAATTTGATTAAAGTACAAATAAAGGTACGTAGTTTCACAAGTTTCACAAGGCGTCGTTTATTTGCTGTGTCCATCCCTTCGTTCATAAGGAAGTGAATGTCAAATGATAGAAAAGTATGTAAGATTTGAGACTTTAGTTAATTAATCTCAATACCGAAAGGATAGCTACTATTCTCATAATGACTATTTTAACTGAACATGTTGTTTGTTGCAACTGTGAGTGCCAAACACATAACAAAGTATAGATCGTTTCATAAGTACAACATAAATGGCTCTACATATTGCAAGCAACAAGACAATCTACTGGTTAACGCAGGAATGAGTTTCCAATATTAAAATTAAGAATGCCTTTATGACACATTAAGTAGGACAACAGAATACCACCTTCAACTAACCCATAAATAAATAAATAATTAATGAATTAAATATATATATATATATATATATATATATATATATATATATTAGACATCTAAAATTTGTACAATTTCCACAAAAGGGCCTACACCCTCACAAATGTATGCAAAAGGCTGAAACTCCATAAATGGGCCTCACACTTATAAAGTAAGCCCAAATACATTTGGGCATAGTTCGGGTTTTTAAATAACAACCCATAAGACCACCAAGCCCACATGTCTCAAGCCCAAACAATTTGCATGAACCCCACATGAGAGATTTGAACAAAATAAATCTAAATTATTTTGGTAAATAAGGAAGGTTATGCCACTCATGGAAGAAAATTTCATAAATCGCACTTCTCTCCAAACAAAGAATGTGCAATCACTCTTTTAGACTAAAATGGATAAGAGTATTCAATCAAGATTCAATCAAGGGTTTGACAAGATTCTAACCCTAAGTTTATAAATATCCCCTCTTTCACATAAAGAATTGACTTTTTGCAAAAGACTTCAAGCAAGAAGTTATAAAGAGAAAAAGACTCCAAAGCATCTCCATAGTACTCCAAAGGCTTGAAGACTCAAGGCATACTTTCCAATTTCTTCATCAACAGTAGTTCATTGCTAGAGAGAAGAAGACTTCTTGAATCTCAGAAATATGCCACAAATCCAGCCCTAAGAGCGAGATTTACGATGTTTCTCTTCTTTTTGGATTAAGTGCGAAGTTTCAAAGAAAAGCGATTCCCCTTTAGTCAAACATCATCAACACTTGAATCCAAGAAATACGTCGTCAGGCCCTTGGATTTTGTCGACAAAGAATCAGAGGTTTTGCTCTTTTGTAAAAGAGTGTAAAAGTCAGAGAGTTGTAATCCATTCATTTATTACAAATATTTATTTTTTGAATTTGTTACATATTTTTCGTGTTATGGATTCACACATAAAATTTATGTTTACAAATTTTTGGCATGCCCGATGGGACCCTATTTCCTCTCATCTCTTAAGTCAACATTCAACCTCTACACACAAGACTCGATGACATCAAAGAAGAGCTCTGTTATTGTAGATGGTCCTGCTGCGATTGAAAGCAAGAAGAAAAGCTCTTGTAGCTCTGGCTCATCCACCAATGTCCTTAAAATCAATCACGAACTTCATGTGACCCACAACAAGACGAAGAGCAGGACCTCTTACTTGGTTGAGCTTCTCAACCATCATGGGAAGAAGTGTTCTACCAATAAGGACCCATCTCGTGAGCATCTAGTCAGGAGAAGACTTCGCCAATCAAGGTAATATCTCCTTCACTTGAAAGAAGTGAAGATGTTAGCTTCTAGCTATTAGACGCTCATTCCAACACTGGATCTAGGTTTTGATTCTTTTCGGATCTCTATCCCAGGAAACTGTCTATACATGTTCTTAATTATACTCTGTTGTCATGTCTGCAATGATGACAGGAGCTACAACAGTTAAGGAGCAACTTACTCAGATGACTACACCTATTGCCAAACTGACAAAGACAGTGGAAGAGAAAGATCTTCATATTGCTAACTTGATGAACAAGTTGGAACAACAAAATCTAACTAGATCAAGCCATGGTCCTTCTCATCCACCAGGTTTCACTCCACAAAGGAACCTGGGAAATCAAGACAAGAAAACACAACCCCACACCAGTATACTTTAGATTCAATGTAGCATACTTTTGTTGAATCTCTCTCTATACAACAACTACAACATATGATCGTAGATACAATCCGTGCTCAATATGGAGGCCCAACCTAGTCGTTCATGGTGTATATCAAACCCTACACTCAGCGTATTAAGGTTATGTGCATGCCAACAGTGTATCAACCTCTTAAGTTCCAATAGCTCAATGGAAAGGATAGCCCTAAACAACACATGGCCCATTTCGTTGAAACATGCAACAATGCTAGGACTTTTAGAGATCAAATGATGAAGCATTTTGTCTATTCCCTTCGTGGTAATGCTTTTGATTGGTATACTGACCTTAAAACTGGTTTCATTGATAGTTGGGATCAATTGGAATGAGAGTTTCTCGATCGCTTCTACAACACTCGTCGGACAGTGAGCATGGCAAAAATTATTGATGCACGATAGAGGGAAGATGAACTAATCATAGACTACATCAATCACTGGAGAAACTTGTCTCTTAAATACAAGGACATGTTATTTAAAGCTTCTATAATTGACATGTGCATCTAGGGAATGCATTAGGGTTTACACTATATCCTCAAAGGGATAAAGCCTCATACATTTGAGGAGTTGGCTACCAGAGCCCATGATATGGAACTCAATATTATTGCACACAGAGATCCTAGGTCAGGATATGCTTGAAAAGAAAAGGAGAAGAAAGAATTCAAGAGAGAGGTAAAACCCTCAAAAGGCAAGGAGATTATGACGGTCACAACTAAACCCGTCAAAATCTTTGGAAAGAAGGAAGATAATAAGGTCAATACATCCCAAGACAAAGGGAAGGCCAAAATGTCTCTAAATGATCTCAAAGAAAAAGTATATCATTTTTTAAACTATGATGTCTTAGGGATGCTTGATGAGCTGCTGTAGTTGAAGCTGATCGAGCTTCCACCTTCAAAGTGGCCTAAAGAGATGGGTCATGAGAATTATCGCTATCATTGGGTAGTCAATCACCCAATCAAGAAGTGCTTCATCCCAAAAGAAAAAGATCATGGATCTGACACAACAATGAAAAATTAAAATTGATTCCATGGAGGATATAGTAGCTACCAACATGACGACAATCACTTTTGACTCATTCAGTCCTACTCCTATGTCAAACTCATACGTGATGTTGGTGTCGCCTTCACAAGATATAAAGGTGTTCTCACCACAACGTCAACTTACATTTGGGTCAGCAGACTCCATCACTATCAGCCCCATCACATAGTCTTCATCCAGCCGGGGGCAGGTTTTGTATTATTCACCAAGACAAGAGTAACATGCTCCATTAGTTAAAGGTGTACATTCTAAAGGTAAAGTAACATCATTTGACGATGAAGGTTAGACTGTAGTTACCTGTCGTAAGTAGAAAACTCAACACCTTCAAAATCCACCTGGGCCAAGGCAAGGCAACACTGAAGGAAAAGTAAGCCCAAGGCTATAGCAAAGAAAAATAAAAAAGGTGCAAGGAAGAACTAAGCACAAAAAGTTCCATCTATCGACTGTGAAGATGTTCTCAAGTAATCTCCTTGTATTCTAGTGACTCTTTTAGAGTTTATACCAAAGGAATTTCTATAAAAAGAATGCGTAGAGGTTCATGTTGTCTCTTGTTATGCAGTTCATGAAGATGAGTCTTTTGAGGACAATATTCAGGATGTGTCTGATGTAGATTCTGTTTTCTCAGACAATAAGGAACAAATTTTAGGTAATAATCTTCTTAAGCATCTGAAAGAAAATCCAGATGTAGAAGAAGAGAGTTCTCCCACTAGTAGTAAGCTAGAACCGAATACTTCTTCTATGGCTACAATCACATTCATAGATGAGGATTTGTAACTTGGTTCTTGCTCACATAACAGGCCTTTGTATGTTACAGGGTACATGCTTTAGCATAAAATTCGATGCACCTTGCTTGATTGTGAATCTGCAGTGAACCTAATGCCAATTCGAACAATGAGGCAAATAGGCATTTCCATAGATGAGTCGGCTCGAAGCAAGCTGATGATTTAAGGCTTCAACCAAGGTGGATAACGAACAATCAGTATGATCTAGCTTAAACTTACCATTGGAGACTTGGAGTCAACCAAGATCCTTCATGTGATTGACTACAAGACATCGTACCATCTTCGCCTTGGCCACCCATGGTTGCATGAGACCGGGGAAGTTCCTTCTACCCTACATCAGTGCTTCAAATATTATCAAGATAGAGTGCAAAAGTGGGTTGTGGCTGAAAGTCAACCATTCACTAAGTCCGAAGCATATTTTGTAAATGCAAAATTTTACCTAGAGGATGAAGTGATTCCAGAGGCATTACCCGTATCCACCCTCATTTCCAATAAAACTCATAAAGGGAAAGAAGTCTAAGGCTCTACAAGTGAGACATTCCTATTGGAAAGCATTAAGGTGATCAAGAAATTTATAAATTTGCACCAAAGCTGACACTTCTTGTAGACACAAGGGTGACTCTAATCTTGCGTTATGTACCAAAATCGAGGTAAAAAGAGGGGGATTCATTATTTGAGGCAACTACCAATAATAAAAAAATATCCTCTTTTAAAGGTTGACCTTGAGACATTACAAGAAGACTTGATCCTTCCAATCCACGCTATTTCAGATGCAATGGTCTCTAAACCATCTCTAGAAGGGTTTATAAAGGCATCCATGTCAGCACCCGCTACATCATAAACTTATAAAGTAAATTCTTTTACAATTGAGTGACGATCAGAGGGGTGGTATGATCCCATTATCTGCAAGCTTTTTGACAAGGCCGGATATGGAAAAGGATAGCTACGAAAACTGGCTAAACTTTCTCCTACACAAATGGGTGATGCAATGCATGGATTGAATGCAACACAATACAAGTTGCGAGTGGTAGGAGAGAAAGTGCTCCCATCCAGAGCTGGTGTTGGATATACTCCTCCCAAGTTTGTTCTCATTTTAAGAAAAAAGAAAGCATCCATCATCACATTATTGTTGAGGTTGTTGATAAACCAAAAGAAAAGAAGTCAGTGCCATCACATTTTTCTGCTTTTGATCAATTAGTGTTTGATCAATTAGGGGGGAAATGGATATGTCTAATCAACAAACTCAACCATGGAAAATGTTTGTATTTTCACACCTTTGTCCGTAGTCTCGCAATGGGTAACCAAAAAGAGACATCTAAAGATGGCATTAGCAAGAGATAGATTTTGATGTACTTAAAGGGTATGATGAACTAAGAAGTTCAATCCCTACTCGCATAAAATAGAAAATGAAGTTAGAAGTATCTTCGAGCAAAGCTCTAATTGTTAAGCAACACACTATTGTTTTCACCAATCAACTAAGCTAGAATCTCAATAATGAGGATTAGCCTGTATAAGATGAGGATTCCAACAACCATCAGGAGGAATCTAAAGATATTTCCTCAATAAATCATATCATTGTCCAAGTGGTTAAAGAATCTTCATTGGATGATGAACTTGAGGAAGCTCCTCCAGTTTTCGAGGAAGGGGGTAAGCAACTATTGATGAACTCAAGGAGCTCAACCTTGGCACTAAAGAGGATCCTTGACCCACTTATATAAGTGCTTCGTTGAGTCTAAAGGAAAAAAACAATATACTTTAAATTGCTCCAAGAGTAAAATGATGTCTTTGCTTGGAGTTATAAAGAAATGTATGAACTTAATCCCAAAGTGATAGTTCATAATCTCGCCATCAAACATGGTGCACATCCTATCACGTAAGAAGAATGCCGCTTTCAACCTAAGTTGCTTACATAAATTGAGGTATAAGTTAATAAGTTGATTGAAGCAAGCTTCATCTAAGAAATCAAGTATCCAACATGGTTTGCCAACATAATACTAGTAAAAAAAAAGAATGGGCAAATGCGGGTGTGCATTGATTTCAGAGACTTGAATAATGCATGTCCTAAAGATGATTTTTCCCTTCCAATCACTGAACTCATGGTTGATGCCACTACGAGTCATGAGGTTTTATCTTCTATGGATGGTTCATTAGGCTACAGTCAAATTTGGATGGCACCCAAGGAACTGCATTTCACACTCCGAAAGGGATATACTACTACCGTGTTATGCCTTTTGGGCTAAAGAGCATTGGGGCTACTTATCAACGCGCTATGCAGAAAATCTTTGACGGTATGCTTCACAAAGTCGTTGAATGTTATGTAAAAGACTTGGTTGTAAAGCCCAGAAAGAGGGAAAGCTACTTAAAAGATCTACGTGACATCTTTAATCGATTACGAAGATATCAACTAAAAATGAATCCTTTGAAGTGTGCAATTAGAGTTACTTCAGGAAAATTCCTTGACTTCATAGTTCGACATCATGGTATCCAAATCACTCAATCAAAAATTGGAGCCATCCAAAATATGCCAGAGCCTAAAGGTGTACATAAGTTGAAAAGCCTTTAAGGAAGATTTATTTACATCCAAAGGTTCATTTCAAACTTAGAAGGCCGTTGTCAACCCTTTAATCGGTTGATATAAAAAGATATACCCTTTGTGCGGGGCGATGGTTGTAAGAATGCTCTGAATAAAATAAAAGAATATCTCCTTAAACTATTAGTCTTAGTTGCACCAATTCTAGGAAAGCCACTAATTCTCTACATTATGGAGTAGGAATAGTTGTTGGGGGCACTTCTTACAAGTCAATGATGAAGGAAAAAAATATTTTTTATTACTTGTAGGAGTACAGTTGAACTACTTACCCATTGAGAAGACGTGTCTTGCTCTCATCTTTGTTACAAAG
>JAOXJP010080854.1:0-14992 GCA_025762735.1 Platanus orientalis
CAAACTGGTAAGGTGGATGATTCGGGTCCAACTGGGTTCGATCATCAATTTACATGATTTAACCATGTTTGCTTCAAATATAAGTGAAATATAATAAAATAAGAAACAATAAAACAATTCATAATGCAGGGGAAGGCTTATGATCAGGTTTCTAAATTTTAAACATACCTAAAGATTTAGTAAAATATCAAAAAATAAAACAATTTATAAAAAGTGGGATTAGAGAATGGAAAGACACAGTTTTATTTATTTTTCTTGATTTGCTGAAAATATCGATTGGTTTTATTAAAATTGGGTTCATATAAAAACCAACCACTTTGTTGGTTATATGTGGTTTTTGAAATATTATGGTTTTAAGCTTCTTTAAAACCGTTTAGGGTGTCAATCCCAATCAAATTGGGTCAAACTGCCCGATCCAGTCCATTTTCAAAACTATGGGATCCATCCCCACTGAACCCTTAGCTGCCCCAACACACAGGCCAATACAAATGAGGCAATAGAGGATTTTTGCTCGTTTATAACATGAGAGCTTTTCTTTTGCCAAATGATCAGCTGCAGAAAATTTTGCTATAGTTTTTTGTAGCATGATAAAAAATATCACAAAAAGAAAGAGGCCTCATGTTAAAAGAGAAAACAATCTATGTTATGCATTTTGGTTATGCTATTAAAAGTTACAACAAAATTTGTTATAGCTGATCATTCCCGTTTTCTTTTCCATGCAACACCAGAGGTGTGGCACCAGAGGTGTGGGGTTGCAAACGGATCGGATTTAGAATGGATATGAACATATTCATATCTTATCTTATATCTAGCGAATATTATAAAACTATATTTATATCCTAACCGCTTAAATAATTCGGATTTTGGATTGGATTTCAAATATTTGGAAAAAATAAATAACTCCATAGATGTTGTCACTGTAACCAGATGCAGTTTTCGCTAACCAATGTCTATCCTTGCCAAATCTCCAATGCGGTATAGCCTAACAACTTTGTTGGATGAAACAAAATACCATCACTTCTCCTACATAGTGGGTGTGAACTTTTACTGCTGTTGCAGAGTTGTAATAGCAACTGTGGGTGTCGTCATGGACTGAAAAAGACTTGTTATGAAGTAAAAAGTTTATACGTAATTTTAAGGTTTTAGTTAGGCTATGTTTGACAGTCACCTATAATGAAATCATTTCATTTGAGTTTCCCAAGGGTTTTGTACACACAAGATCATTTGTGATGAACTCATTTAGATTTGCAAGGATTTGTGCTTGATAATACAAGTCATTTCAATTTATAGAAAAACCTAAGATGGCTTCATTTCTAATTATAATTAACAAATTAGTATAAATTTGAATGAGTTTAGGATTTGTGCTTGATAATACAAGTCATTTTAATTTATAAAAAAACCTAAAATGACTTCTTTTCTAATTATAGTTAACAAATTAGTATAAATTTGAATGAGTTGGTTAGGAAACCATCGGTCTCATGGCTACAAATGACTTGAAAAACTCAAATGAAATGAATTTATTATAGTGGCTGCCAAACAAACTATTATTAAATTATTTATGATTGTTGGATTAGTTTTAAATCCAATGATATAGAAATATTCTATATTTTATTATATTTAAACAAAATAGATATTTAATAACCTGTTTGGCAACCACTTGTAATGTAATCATTTCATTTGAGTTTTTCAAAGCATTTGTAGCCCCAAAAGGATGGTTTACGAGGAACTCATTCCGATTTGCAGCCATTGCTTGATAACATCATTTTACAAAAAGACCTAAGATGACTTCATTTATGATTGTAGTTAATAAATTAGTGTACAATTGAATGAATTCATTACGGAACCATCATCTTTTGGCAACAAATGCCTTTAGAAGCTCAAATGAAACGATTACATTACATGTGGCTGTTCAACACAACCTAATAGAATTGATTGACAAGTATCCTATTCGATATGAACATGCTTGGATTATGTGAAAACAAATCTCGTGAGAACTGTGTAAACTGCACTAGAGGGACTGTGATTTACACTTTTTTTGGGGTAATTATCTCTTTTCAGTGCTGTTGTGTCCACACCCTGGTGCCGTTTGAGCAATTCTCACTAGAGTCGTTTTCACCTAATTTTTTGGATATGAATGGATATTTTTATAAATATATCAGTTAAGCTAATTTTGGAGGGATCGGTTTATGACCGCTTCCCTTAACAAACGCTCATCACTGCACCTTGTCAGGCGGCAAACACATCAGTGTTGAAAAGTGATTTTCACTTTTTTGGGGGCACATATTCACTTTTTGGCGCTGATGTGCCGGCCGCCTGATAAAAAGCAGTGGTTAGCATTTGTTAAGGTGAGCATTTTTTATCCATTCACAATTTTGGATCGGATGCAGACAATTTTTCTCATAACTTACAACCCTAGTGAGGTGATACAAAAGGTAACAAAGACTTCAGGATGGTATCTCACACAACCGGTCTCATTGAATTTCCATTATGAGATTCATGCATTCACACCTCCCCCGATTGGCTTGAAATCTTCTAAGCCACCCCCTTATGCGACCTTCGAGGGTCACACAAGGTGGGGAATCAATTCAATTTTTGGGATGTCGCTTCACCTCCAAAAAGTGAATTGATTCCCCCTGTGGGGGCAATATTTTCTGTGCCGCCCCCCTCTGTGCTGCATAAGGGCTGAGGCAGAGGAGGTGTAACAGAGGATACCAAGTCTCATGTGTGACCCTTGAGAGTCGTACAAGGGGGGGGGGTTGGCACAAGTTCGTACTGCAACATTAACTGCGCTCACGTTTAAGGGGTTCCGTGTAAGCACGAGTAGGTAAAACCATCTCCAGTATGACTGAAGAGATCACGTCAATGCTAAACGATGCGTGATTCGTAGAAAAAAAAGTATACGGGGATACTTTAGTAATTAAATCAAAATTAATACATGTATATTTTCAGATACGTCCATATTTTGTCGTCGTGTGAACCTTTGAATTCGTACCGGTCTCTTCGGTGTTAAAAATCACGCCAATGCTAACCGTACGACTTCATTGGACGAGGAAATAGAAAAGAAAGTCCTTCGCTAGGTTAAAAAGCCGATACTTTCTGCTTGAAACATTCTTACCTGACTATTTGTTTGTTAAATCTGTTACAAAATCGTGTTTCCTCCCCCTTTCCAGGTAGAATTTTACTTCAGCGATAGCAATCTTCCGAGAGATAAGTTCTTGAAGAATTCGATGAATGAGAGCGAAGATGAAAGTATACTTCAGTTGAATTGACACCTTTTTTTTTTTTTTTCGTCTTTGAGTTTTGTTTTCATAAAAATTGTATTCTTTTTGTTGCGATTTTTCTTATTGTTGTTAACTCTAAGGCCCGGTCTGGTTGCCATGAAAATGTTTTCTCATGACAAAATTTTCTCAAGAACTCATTTTTAAACCATCTGATTGCCATGAAAAGTTGGTTTTTTCATGTATTTCTCATGATTATTTTCTTTCCTTTTCTTTTGGGATTTTATTTCTATTCTTTTCTTTTCTTTTCTATACAACTTAAGGCAACCAGACTGGGCCTTCGGAAAATTTGCTGGATTGGCCCAAATGGTTTGCCGAAATTGCCAAATAGTGGGTAAGTCAATACCTTACCTAAAATGGACTTTTAAAGGGTACAATTGTAAAAACAAGATAATTAATTACAATTATTTAATTTTTTGTTCTTTATTTACCCCTAATTATTTGTCAAACTTGCTAAATGAACCGATTTGACAAAAACCACATCGGCTCTATTCAGATCGCCACATCTGCGATGACGATTAACGGCACAAGCCAAGCGGCGCCAACTAGAACGAGTCAGATCTTTCCCATTGCCGAATGGATAAGAGGGTGACAAGAGGTGCGCACTACACCTAGTCTCAACACCAGCAACCACCTCTGGTACCATATACCAGCGATTTGGAAGAAGGCGGGGACAAGGGGCCGTGAAGAGATTCAACTCCAAGAATCCGATACCATCATAGTCAGAGCAGTGGGGATAATAATCATGGTGAAAGAGAAGCAAGGTAGATATTTTTATTATGACCCGCCACTTTTTGAAGAAACTGAGGTTTGGATACTCGTTAACGTTTCAGTTCCGCCGGGCCAGTGGGTTTGGCTTGAATGGTGGCTACTTTCCTGAAGGAGACATGGGTTGGAATCAATTTGTTAAAGAAGACAAGGAGCTGACCATGTGGGATGTCGTGCTTGAGATGTTGCTTGCAGCCCGGCCGAGGGAAAGTGAGTGCCCTTGCTTCTACTGATGCCAATGGATATAAGATTTCCTGGACGTCGGGGCATCTCCTTGACCAAGCTTGGAAAGGGATGGCTCAAACCCTCATAGGCAAACTTTGGTAATGCAAAGGAAACCTTGAAACGGAGCCCCATAAATGGTTAGCTGACAGTGCTGCTTCTGCTTGCATGTTGTGCTGTGTGGTGTACAGTTCCGTCCTATCATGGCATCACTGTCGATTTTGTGGTGGGATATTTTGGCGTGCATAAGGTTAAAAGCATAAAAAAGATGTTCTGAAAATAGGTGCAACGGTGATCGGGGCTGATAAGAAGGGCTCTCTCTCTCTCTCTACAGCTCTACTAGCTCTTCAAGACTTTCTATGACGATGTAAAAGCAGAGAGAGAGAGAGAGAGAGAGAGAGAGAGAGAGAGAGAGAGAGAGAGAGAGAGAGATTCTATTTCCTTAATATAACTGAATTAGGGTATGTATATTCGTAATAACATATCATAACAATCCGATTTGGATAAGGTATTGATTTACCTTACTATTTGGCAATTTCGGCAAACCTTTGGTTCGATCCAGCAAATTTCCCTTTCTTTTAATTATTTCAATTGGAATGTTGGTTTCTATGCAATTTGGGATGATTTCTTCTCAACTCACTCACTGTTTTATGTGTAAAACCAATTCTAGTGCATGTTTCTTTCTTTAAATATATATAGAAAATTTATATCGAGTAAAAAGTATGAAATTGTTCTTATTGGGTCCTATGTGTAATTAATTTAGGAGGAAATGGAAGAGAAAGGAGTTGATGTGGATGAAGAAAAATATGAAACAAAATCGAATACTTGTGAAGAGTGTGGTGCCAATTTCCGTAAACCGGCCTACTTGAAGCAACATATGCAAAGCCATTCACTTGAGGTATTATTATTATTTTGTAGCAAGTATAGTTTTTATTAGTTTGTGGTTTTAGATTTGTTAGTTTTAGTTTAACTGGTCCTATAGAGTTTATCTGTTCCTCTATTGTTTGGCATCTCATTCCCTTTTGTGGTTTTTATTGTCATGCATAAAGTGCACTCTTTGATGCGTCACAATATGCTTTCTTTGGTAAGGATGTTGTGGAGGAAGTTGAGCTGGGGGGATTAGAAGAGGAAGATGATGATGTTCCCTTAGTTGGGTTTAATGATGAGGAATATCGGTTGTCAGATAGAGAAGAGGTTACAGTTTTTGCTGTAGTATTAGAAATGTAGCTTGGACCAATTTATTATATTCTAAATCCATTCAGACTAGTGTAAACATATGGTGAAATTTCTTGTAAGTGAAAATCGTAAATGGGCTTTATCAATGTTTCGTTTAATATTATACTTGTGATATGTCTTGTGGCATTTTTTATCCTATTTTGGCTTAAAGTAATTTGGTTAAAGCTGTAAGATGCAAAAGAATTATGGTCTTCCTGTTCTTGTAATGGAAATGATATCTTAGACTATTGGTTGTCCATTTGGTAGCGTCGTTTATCAATTTTGATTACGGTATGTCTCCTTCCAGGTGTTGGGTCACATGAAAACCCTTATCGTGTGTTTTCAAAAACAATCTATAGTGATGTATATTAATCAATGTTTTGAAGACGCTGTATAAAGTTATTATAGCCAGTGTTTTAAAAATGTTGTTTATAGAGATATATTTAAAACAACGTTTTCAAAACGATGAGTAAAATAAATTTATACAACCTTTTCAAAATACTAGCTATAATGACTTTATACAGTGTTTTTAAAATGCTGTCTATTCCCGTGTTACTAGCATTTTGAAAATGCAGTATAAATAGACTTTTGCCAATTCATCTCAGTACAACGATTGAAAATGCAGTAAAAGGTCTTTTTTATGTAGTGATTGTATCAAAGAGTTAGCTTGACGGAAAAGATTGTATATGGAAATCTGCTTTCCTGATATATTACGATGGCATTAGGGGGTGGAAACGTCAGTACTCAAAAGTGATCAGCACCCCCCAAAAAGTGAAAATCACTTTTAGGTACTGATATTCAGCCCCCTGATGTCATCCTAATACATCAGGAAAAACAAATTTCTGTATACAATCCCAGCCCTCAATAATCACGTCAAGCACCTGAGCATACTGCGTGAACAAAAAGCCAAAACCCACAAAAAGACAAACAAGTTGGGGTGTGCGTGGGCTGGGGTAGCCCAGGATCGGTTTATGAACGCTTCCCTTAACAAACGCTCATCACTGCTTCTTGTCAGGGGTGAACACATCGGCGTTGAAAAGTGATTTTCACTTTTTTGGGGGGCGCATATTCACTTTTTGGCACCGATGTGCCCACCACCTGACAAGGAGCAGTGGTTAGCATTCATTAAGATGAGCATTTTTTATCCATTCACCCCACGGGTTGGCCTGTTATAGTAATTTTTCGAACTGTACAATAGTGGATGACTTAGAACTAGTATCTCTCCTTAACAGTATCGCTTTCTCTTAAAAACAAGACAAATAGTAATCTTAGTACTAATATCCAATAATCCTCAACTTAACTCTAAAATTCTTTAAAAAATTTAATTATAAATATAAAAAATCGATAATCGATCAATCTTCAAACATTTCTCTTGACTTGTTCGAAACTCCGTCCTTAACTTCAAAATAACTTAGATTGTCTACAGAATCTATAAACACAATGCTCTGGTACCAAATTGTCACGACTTAATTTTCCATGGGCCATGGAATGGACCCGAATCCAGATCCGTGACACTGGGTAACATGACCTGAACATGTATCTCATAACCAAGAGATCCCGTGTTCAAGGTGTGACGCCCATTATTCCATCTCATGTCACTTTAAATATAAATCAATTACCTTCTTGCATTTATTTAGATCCATATACTCAAACACATCGCATCATAATATAAACAACAACAGCTAAATCAAGTACAACGGAAATATATAAACATTATATCTCAAAATATCTCATAACAAAATAAATGACCTCAAGATGCCCATAACCAAGTATGTACAATCCTTATCCAAACGAGCTCATTCAAGAGTACTCCAATAAATATACATCAAACTGTAAACTAAATACTATACAAAAAATCTAAGCTAAATTACCCCACTCCTTGTATTCGTCCATATCCTAAACAGCACGAACGATACATGTCCATCTAGTCCTTATCTACGGGTGGTGTCAATTGGGGTAAGCTTAACAGGTTTAATGAAATGATACATAGTTTATGCCACACAAATGAAGTCAAAGATAATCATAGTAACAAATATGATTAATCAATATAAGGTAAGGAATCACAGTGCGTATGCGAGTATAATAAGTATACCAAACATGCATCCTTAGTATGATTCAAGTATGCACATGTCACAATATGACCATATGAGAGTCCAAAGTTTACTAAACCAAAGCATGCATATACTACATACTATGTACCATGTATTAACCCTTAAGGGTCTCTGAAAAATACTAAAATCATATGTAAATGAACACATGTTAGGTCTCTGACAAAACAAGTGTAAATATAACTAAATCATGAAAGGTCTCTAAAAAAACCTCAATCACATAACCCATATAAAGGTCTCTGGGAAAACATATCATATAACCCAAGTAAGGTATCCGACAAATCGTATAATATACACATTGCTCACAAATGAGCATTTTACCACGAGTGACCAACCCACAAAGGGTCTATGAGGTCATAAGACCAATGGGCACAATAGTCATCTTCACCTATTGATGTGACCTGGTGATTGGGTACCTGAAACCATAAAGGCTAACCCACATAAGGTATATAATTGTTGTCTTCACCTATTGATGTGACTAGGTGATTGAGTACCTGAATCCATAAATGTTAACCCACATAGGGGTCTTCAAGGTCATAAGACCAATGGGCATGATGGTTGTATTTACTTATTGATGTGACCCGGTGATTGAGTATCTAAAACCATAAAGGCTAACCCATATAGGGGTATTCGGGTCTAAAAAAGGCAACCCACATAAAGGTATCTTTGACTGCGTCTAACCAATACATATAAGGGTCTTCGGGGTCATAAAGATCATATATATATATAATAAATCTCTAAGCAACTAGTATCTCTTCACCTACTGATGTGACATGACGGAAGGGTACCTGAGGGTCATAAGGACTAAACCACTTAGAGGTTTTTGAACCCAAAATGGCATGTTCCCACATAGGGGTATCATATCAAATCCACATGTCCAAAATCTAAATGTCAAAAACATGTTTATGTAAAAAAAAAGGTAACTATTGCATAAGCAAGTCATTTGAAAATATCCAAATATCTTGTCTCATAAAGAATCCAAAACTGAAGAAATAAATCACGAGCAAATGACCAAATACCAATTTGCAAAAAATGATTAACCTAATTCTAAGGATATATATAGGATGCTCATGAATGTAAAACTCTTTTCATACCAAGTGTCGTCCATGATAAAAACCAAGAGCTCAAATGTTTCAGAACTCATGTGAAAAGTCCAAATAAGATGCTCAATGAAAACACTGAAATAAACCATATTAGATTACAACTCATGCCACCAAACAATTTCAATGGATGCAAAGCCCGACGTACACATGAATTTTAAGATCATAACATGAAAATAAATAGAATTGCACAAATCAACATGGATTAATCATAAAGTAAGGGGAATCCATCAAAGTGAGTAGTATGCTTATGCACAGAATCCAAAGACATCTAAAAAACATATAAATCATGGAGAACTAATTATATGACATTTCAACAAATAGGTAAAATGCAAGAGATTAGGGATTTCAAGGAAAAATAAAAAAATGAACTAATAAACACCACATAAAACCTTCTAAACCATTCAATCATATGGATCCAACTCCCAAAACCTTTCCAAATAGAATAGAGATCATTAAGTTAATCTCACAAGATATTAACATCATTCCAATAGTTCCATGATCCAATAACTTGTGAAAAATGGAGTAGTAAAACTTTTATAACATACTCAAATCAAAGGAACTAGAATCCAATTAAAAAAAATCAACATTCTCAAGAGAAATAGATGTGAATCCACCAACCAAAGCCACAAATTTTTTAAACACAGAATAGAAACAATACTTCTAAGATCCTAATAATGGAAAAGTGAGTATAAACTAAATATCCACTCATAATGCTTTAAAATCTCACTTTCAATGATCTTCTCTTCCACAACCTCATTGAGTTTATGGATCCCTCATTCTTCTATGAATAAACAAAACATTATATGGTTATAAATCATAAACTAAGGTAAGAAATAGTAAATCAACTCTATTTTAGACTAGATCTAGGTTCTAGCAACTTACTCAAGCCTTGAAGAAGATGAATCTCTTATCATTTCTCCCAGGCCTCCTACTTCTCTCTCATTCTGTTTCCCTCTCTCTCTCTCTCTATGTTTTAAATGGTCTAAATGACCCAAATGATGTATAATAGGGTTTAAAATTCATCTAAAATGAGATCCCACTTGTGTGGGGGTCAAATGAGGCCAGAACACGTTATTTTGTACATGTTCATGATCTTTATTGATTTTTGAGACATGACTAATCAGAAGATTTTGTGATCGGTCACATTCATGATCAATAAGGGATCTTGGGACCGATCATGGATCCTGTAAAATGAAATTTCATACTCATAACAAAAATTCTGAATGGTGTGACTCGTGGCTATGATCGGTCAGGGTTCTTGTGATCGGTCACGAGATTTGTAATCAGTCACACTCGTGACCGGTTAGGGATCTCATGATCTATCAAACCTAAGACTTTTTCTGCATTTTCGGTTATCTTTTTTTTGGGTGTGTTTTCAAGGTCCAACCCAATTAGTTCAAGGTTCTTCTAGTCCACTCTAAGTCATGTTTCAGTCTATTGAGTATTGAGGGTGACCCTCTTGCTCACAATTACCAATAGTTTAAATTAGACAATTGCGTCGGGTCTGGATCCTCTAAACCTACCTAATTTAGTACAGGGTGTTATAGTGCGTGCTTAGGGGAAACCTTAAGCGCCTGCGGGTTCTACACGCCTTTTTTCATAAAGTGAAAGTTTCTGGATTTTCTTAAGTCAAGCACTCAGGTTACCCAAGCACGAGCACTCATGTGGTCATGTGAGGGCTTGTGATGCCCATATTTTTTATTTTGTATTTCTTCGTTTCTTGGATCTTAGAGAGCACTTTTGACATCATAATTGGACCCTATTTATGTCTCTATTTTCTTTATATAGTCAACTATGATCTAGGGTTTCGTGAGCACACACACATCAACCACATGGTTTCATGTACCTTTTTACCTTTTGTGCTTGGAATATATGTGATGGCAATCCTTGGCAGTCTACGGGGTCCTTATCTTGATTTGAACATGACTTACATCACTATGACATCTTCTCTGTCTTGGTGATAGTCTTCACATTGAACATTTATAGGCCATCTATACTTTACATTACATTTTTAGTAAATGGCCTAAACACATAAACTTGGAATGAAATTGACAATATAATACATGACTTAACATCGCATAAGCGCCTTCCACTAGGCACTATCCAAACCATTAAAGTATGGGGGTACTATGGTTAATAATGTTGTCATCTAGAGGTGGGGTGAATAGGAATGTCCCTAGATTTTTAAATTAATTATTATAAATTTCACCTTGCACCAAGCCTTTTAGTTTTACCCAAATGATCTACCACAAAATTAATTTCAAGTTAATTTTTGGCTAAGGAATGATCGTGTTAAGGTCTAACTCACAAGAATAAATAATTTAATTTTTCTTTAAACGTGCCTTGAACAATATGATCATAAAATCCTTAGTTTTAAAGTTTATAACTATTTGAGACAATTTTAGGATCTCTGTTTACTACAAATTATCAACCAATCAATTTATGTTCTATCCAATTAAATAAATAGATAAATACAATAATGAAAAACACTACATGCAATCACACAAGTGCACATAATTTACGGTGGTTCGCTTATTCTTCGACCTACATCCACTCTTTGAAAGCTCATCACCGAGTTATTGATTTTTATTAATAGGGTATTTCTATTATAGATAAAATCAATAAATTTGAAATGACATAGTTAACCCATAAGACCATCCCATTGTAAGTCTGACACGTCCGGTGGCTCCAGCGAGGGTAAACACATCTCTCGGTGACTCCAATGAGAGTTCCAACAGTTGCAATAGAATATGAAAAGATCAAAGATGACCTTTTGATAAATTCCTCTCAGTAGGCAAATGTGCCAATCGTTACTAGCCCCTTTTGTGTAAGTTCTTCAAGTAGTAAATGATAGAATCAAAGATTTTCAAGACTTTGACTCTTAGAGTTTTTCAAGGTAAGGGATACTTAGTCTTTCCTTTCTCTCAAATACATAAAATCAATACAAGAGAGAAAAATATTATAGAGACAAAAACAATATTTACCCATGATGATCGCTCTCTTCAAGCATTTTCAATGAAATTCTAACAGGATTTTTATACTTGAATGCTCAGGAACTTCACACTTTTTCCCTTTTCTATTATAGTTTAGGTTTTTATGAAACTTTAGAAGTGTGTTTATAAACAAATCCATGCAAAACCATAATCTAAATGGCCACTTAATCTGGGCCATTAATTTAAAAAAGTCAAAATTTATGGATCCATTGTCACTGGATTGATTCGTCCGTTTTGGGCGGTTTGATCCAGAACTCTTTACCTAGTCAGAGAGCCTGGACCTAAGCATGCCAGATCGATCTGCCCATTTTGGGTGGCTTGATTCACCTAATCAGCCTACTGTTTTTCTCACTTTTTTCTATGGGGTTTCTTATGTGTTGTTCCATTTTGGTATTTATAAATAATTATTTATTTTTATACATAATTTTGACCAATGAGAGAGAGAAAGGAGCCTTCGTTAAACTGAGTTGATCAGAGTTTGGAGTCCTTTGAAGTCTTCAACTTTAGTCGGCTTCTTTTGATGTTTCTCTTGAGTGTAGTACCAAACTAAAACTCACTTATATACATGACTTTGACTACTAGCTTACATTAAACTCATTACTCCCATTTTTACCCATTTGTCATAGAATTGACAATTACAATATATGCACTAACACTCCCAACAACTCAAAGGTGGAAATTATGAATCCTTTACAATTTCATATTGAAAAATTTGTTAATTTTTTTAGAGGCAGCCACTATAGATGACCTTGGAGTTCTAAATTTTGGTGTGTCTAATTCGAGGTTGTGTAACCTAGTTTTCCCAACCTAAGTTATATTTATTCAAAAGATTAAAGAGCATGCTTGATTGTCAAATCACCATCTATCTTTAAGATAAGAGGTAGTTATCTCCATTGAATTGAGCATAATCTCCATATTTACCTATAAAGAGGTCTGTGCAACTGTGACAAATCTTTCATTAATTACTAGCGAACATGTACATCAGAGTCACTAGACACTTAGCATCCATTGGAGTCATTGGATATGGATCATAGACGTGTCCATCGTAGTCACTATACACTAGAGCATCATCCATCAAAATCACTGGATGCGGATTACAAGCAGAGAAAGTCCGTTGTGGTGGCTATACTTGTAATGTGATTGAAGAATTGTGGTACTTGTAAGTGAAATTAGGTTTTGTTGATTTCTTGTAATAGATTATATGTGCTATAATCTAATAAAAAATCAATACAACTCAAAGAAAAACTTTCGAAGAGTGGAATAGGACTAGAGGGTTGTTGAATCACTATAAATCTCTGTGTATTTTTGTGTGGTTGTGATTGTATGACTAAGTATTTATGTTGTTTTAATTATTGCAACTATTTCATACATATTATTTATTAAGTTGTTTCTAATTTCATAAGTTGGTTCTAAAATAGGTTAAAGTGAAGGTGTTAAATAATTAAATTAGAAAATAAATCCTATTCACCCCCTTTCAATTCAACTCAGATTTAGAGGTCGGGATTTCATTTTTATTGTTCAGTTGCAAATAGAATCAAACTAGCATTTATTTTATTTTTCTGGTACCTCAACTCTTATTACACATACATTTTGGTCTATTTGTAGCTAAACAATGGAAGTATCATATGTGTGTGTGAGACAAGAGTTGAAATATCATCATTCAATCTGTAAAAAGATGTATCATGATAAATTGTATTACCAAAAAAAAAACCCTCAAATCTACTCATGGTCGAGTAATATTGATGTCTTCCAAGAATATCTATATTTGAAAGAATAGACCTCCCGTCAAACCGCAATAGTTAGAACAACTAATTAATTTGGATTGATATGCGAAATTCTAAGTTGATATTTTATTGTCAGTCCAATGATTTACTAGCTAGTCAATACAAAAAAAAGAACATATATATATATATATATCTAGAGAGAGAGAGAGATTGAACTGTTTGATGGTGGCAACATACTAACCTCATATCCTTACCCCTTAACGCACTGCAGTGAATCGTGTCAACTGTTAGATGCGTGGCCACGCTGCTTGTTTCTTTTTTTCGGGGGAGTGGCGGGTGGGGGGGGGGGGGTGTTTAAAATTTTATATATGTGAGAGAACATTTTCTATAGGGCTATCAATTGGGCCGGGCTGACTCGATGCCCGACTTGTCCGGCCTGAAAAAAGGCTGGGCTGGGCTCGGGCCCAAGTTTTAGTCCCAAAATGATTTTTGGGCTGGGCTAAGGCCTAGCCCGGAATACCCGGCCTAACCCGAACTACTATATATATAATTGTGTAAATAACATTTTTTTAATAATAACATGACACGTGGTTTTCAAAATAAAGTAAATTTACTCTTTTGGACACTTATAGTTAATTACTTCAGGCTGCCCGAAACCCAGAGTTTTATACCGGGCTGGGCTCGGGCTAACTATTTTGAACTGAGTTCAGGCTCAGGCCGGGCTTGGGCCAATATATTTTTTTCTGGCCAGGCTCAGGTTTACCCTTGCCTGACCCAACCCGACCTGATTGACACCCCTAATTTTCTATATACTTGCAACTTGGGCCGGGTATCCTAAAGCCCAGTTCATTGTACCAAAAACTTGGGTAGGCTAGGATAATGTAACTTCAGGCTGGGTTGAATTGGGCTCAATTTTGAGCCAAATAAGAGGTTCAGTCTGAATTTGATCACGCCTTAGCTAAGCTCAAGATCGGCCCCAAGCTTACTACATGTATATTATGTATATTATATAATATATGCTATACCAAAAAAATAAAAATAATTACATGAAATATCATGTGTTATAACATATTAGTTTACAAACTTAGCAGCTCATGGGTTGTGTTGTGTTTGGGCCGGCTCAAACTTGACCCGAAGTCCATTTTTTTATATATTTTCTAACGGATTAAATTCTGTCTCAGTGACTAGGGCTGAGTTGGGACTCGACCTAGTATGGACCAGGCTTCTATATTTCATATTTCAGGCTGTATCAAACTGACGTGAGCCCATCCCTGCCCTACTCGACTTACCGGTATAATTCCATTTTCTTTCTTTTTAACATGTTTCTGTATACAAGTTTATTAACTATTTTACTTACCTAAAAAAAATGTTTGTGTATACAGGTTTCTTCGCTCTCAATAAGCATATATAAACAGATTAGAACTAAGGCCCTGTCTGGTTGCCATGAATTGTGTAGAAAAGAATAGAAAATAAAACCCCACAAGAAAAGGAAAGAAAATAATCATAAGAAAAACATGAAAAAACCAACTTGTGATGGCAATCAGACAGCTTAAAAATGATTTTTTGAGAAAATTTTGTCAT
>JAOXJP010080874.1:0-14992 GCA_025762735.1 Platanus orientalis
CTTTTATTATTTGGCAAGTTTATTTTGTTAGAAGATTTAGAATCTATGATTTTATGTTATTCTCCATATAAAACCCATTTAAAAACCACATTAGATCAATGAAAATCAGTTGAAGATGAATATTTGAAGAAAAAACACTCTCTCCTCCTCTATTCTATCTTGTTGTTTGTTGTAACAGTCTCTTCTTTTTCCCCACTATTCTACACCTAAAAAAGTCATCGATTTCATCCCTAAATAAGTCCCTCTTTTGCATGCTGATCAGTCCTTTTAGCAGCCCCAAAACCAGTCACCATTCAGCCCTTTCTCAGGCCATTATCTGTCCTATAACACAATGACACGTGACTGTCCCCTTTTGTCCTAATTTTGTTCCATATCAGCCTGTTGTTTACCTCATTCTAGCCTACCCGATATCATCTATTCCCTCTAAAACTTCTGTAGAAAACAGCCCCTATTCTTGGCCTGTTTATGCTGCATTATACCCACCCCAGCAATTCGGTCAAACTAAAATCAATAAGCATTAATGAAGATTTTCAATAATTGGGCAACAATTAATTGCATTTCTATAAAATCATATATTTTTCTTAATTGAGCATTTTATCACTGATGCTCAACGCAGGTCAGTACAGATTAAAGTTATAAAAAAAAAAAAAAGATTTAGTAACAATTCTTTTTGTTTGTTTCCTTTTCATTTTACGTATTCACCACTTAAGCATCTAATGCTCCATAGACATTTTACATCTAATGGTATAGACATTCATGGTCCAAGAGGTTAGCTTTAGAAAAGGATAGATGGGGCATTTAGGTTTTTTTTTTTTTTTTTCTATATTTCTTCAAAAAGAAAATTACTGCTATTTTCTAGTGTTAAAGAGGCTCCATTATGATCACTTCAAAGAAGATATACAAATAAACAATGAAACAAAGGCACAAGAATATAAGCCCCCCTAGCATTTAAAAAAGAAGCTGCCTGAAATTTCTCAAAAAGTCCTACACTCCAATCCAAGAAAGAAACAGTAAACCACAAAGCCATGGTTACAATAAGCTCATAACAAGAGTACCAGCTTTACTCAAACAGAATTGCTTTATGAGGATCCAATTTCACACGTATAGCAGTTCAGTTGTTAATTCAACCAAGTGTTCTTTCAAGCCCCATAACTATCTACTTGAAGAAACTTTAAGAACTACCATACCTGCTGGCAATGTATTTCCTGAAGAATTTCCTGCCGATTAGCGTAAATTGGTAAACCATCTTCAAGCCTTCGGCACTCCCTCAGCATCAGGTGATGAATCCGACTCCAGTCAAAATCACCACTGAACTTAAACACTTCCACTCCCTCGTCACAACAGTCCTGTGACGGCAGCCCGTTGAGATTGGCAAGAATACAGCGGATTGCAGACCTAAATTCCCTGACCCTTTTTGCTATCAGCTCCCTCTCCGCAAGAAGCCCTTTTTTCTTCGACGTTAGTTCAGTAGAAGCACCGGTTTTCCGCGGCTTCCGGAGTGAAGCCGATACAGCAGCAATCTCATCAGAGAAAGCCTCAACCTTCTTCTGCCACCGCCGGACTGCCTCACCTTCAAGAAGACTCTGCAAGCGCGTGACAAAGAGAGCCTTAAGCCGGTCCCTCTGCTCGTCCATGTCGGAAGGGACAAAGACGTTCGCTTTGACAATAGGGTCTAGAAGATGAGCACCATCCAGACGCCGGTCCCAGAAGTAGACGACCGCTTCTAGCGCATCACTCCACTGTCCAAAACAGAGCGTCCCCGCGACGGGACCTCCTGAAGAAGAAACGCAGAAGCTATCGGGGGTCGAAATACAGTCGGCAATCAGACCCTCTACTTCTGTCTTGCGAAAAGTCCGGTGGCCGGAACGGAGAACGATAACGAAATTCGCAGCAGCCGTCGGTGGAGGCGGTTCTTTCCAAGGATTCGTGGGAAAGTTGCCTCTCCTTTCTTGAAGCGTAGGCTTTACGGAAGGAAAATTCGCCGGAACGACGCCTCTCCTGGAGTTTCTCGTCTGTACTTGCCGGAAAGTAGTCGGAGCAACGCCTTTCCGCATCTTTTATTCTGAATTCAGACTCGATGATGCCCTAGAAAGATCAAAGATTTAGAGATTGGAAGGAAGAATCCTTGGCAGGGTAGGACTCGGAGTCGAGAAAATCCGAAAAGTCGATTTGACAAAGAGAAAATAAAATAAAAACGATTTGCTTTTATTCGTCCCTCCGAGTCCGAATCTGGGAGGAAGGATTGGTTAGTACGCACACGGTGGAAAGCCACGTATCTATTAGTCTTTAAAAAATGGAAATCCTCCTTGAATAGCGTGATTTTCCATGGAAAGTCGTTTCTATATCCTTTTTATCAAAGGAAAGTCGTTTTTATCTTAGAAGTATTTTAGTTGCGTAGATTTTGCAAAAATATTTTGAAAAGTGCAAAAATATTTTTTTTAGTAAATGATAATTATTGTTAATATAATTATAAACTATGTCAAAGAAGTAAACAAAACTTGGTTTTAAATTGTATGCTAAATTAATCCAAATTGTGATATTTTTAAACTGAATCTAAATTATTTAAATCAAAATAATTAATCTTTTCAACTAAAATATGTAACCTTATCTAACTCATTATAATTTAGTAAAATAATGAGTCGTTTAGTATTAAATACAATTTAATATTTGAAAGCATTTTTTTTAATTTTTATAAATAAAAATTAGGACAAGAATTTTAGGTGTCTTTGATAAATGATCTCACATGATTTAACTCTACATTGCAGCGAAGTCAGGATTTATTGAAATTGATATTTCAACGACTTACAGAAATACTCAAGCAAAATCAGCCATGTGTATAATCACTATAAATGCTCATTCACTCTCCTAACTACTTTTACCCCCTTCACAAAATCAACCAAAAAAAATTCTAATGGTGTTTAGTATTGTAAAAACACATTTTTAATTTTATCTTATATTAAACAGAATTCTTCTTTTTTGTTAACAACATAATCAATCTACTACACCTCCTCAATCACTATTGATAAGTTTTAAGGTAATGTCCTTTTTTTTTCCTTCTTTCCTCCCACACCCCCCCTACCTTGCCAACTACACAACAACACAAGTAAAAAACTACTTAAAGCCTTAATCTCTCATTTGTTTCTTTTGTCAAAGAGCAAAATGTGGCAATGATGCAAAGCCATGATAGTGTGCCGTAACTTCCCAAATCATATCAATCCTTAACATATAGGTATGGGTCTGATATTAATTCTCAATTAGATGTACTGGGTAGATTAACAAATTACCTTTTCCTTTAACACAATCAAAGGCTCATTCTAGGAGAATGGAGATGAGAATGATTGAGACAATTAACTACAATGAATCCCCACTAACTTTAATGTGTATCACTTTTGTGAAACATTTTCCATTGTCCTAGCTTCAATGGTTTAGGGTTTTACAAGAAACTCTTGTTGAAGTTTCAATAAGAGATTTTATCTAGGAAGTTCAACACAAAATAATTGGTGGATATTGGAGTGTTAAGTTGTTTAAAACATCCCAACAAATATTCATCAAATGAAGTCATATAAAAAGAAAGTTCGAATAGAGCTCAACCTTGATTACCGCACACATTGTTTCAAGCTTTTGATAAAATTAAAGATAAAATAACTTTAAAAAAATTACAAGACTAAACGGCTAACGACATTGGATTAACAAGTTAATTGTGGACTTTAAATCATAACAACTTATAATAATAATACACCTATTACGTTTTGGTTGGCTCTTTTAGTAAGTTGTTAAAATACCAATCAGCAAATCCTGACTCCATGCTACCTAGGATTAGATTTGATTCATTTAAGTATCAAATAGATAACGTAATCGGAGATCGCAAAAATCTGATCATAGATTGTAACAACTAAAAAAACAATGTCCTCTTCTCCCTCCCTTGCTCCTTTTTTTTTTTCTTTAATTCAAATATTTAAGAACATGGTATCGGGATCACCTACGAAAAATGCTTTTTATCCGAATAAATATTTTTAAGTGTATAAATTTTGTAAATATTTTATATTTTTAAATAACATAATTAATAATTTAACCAATATGTATATAGTTGCTAATATAACTATAAATTATGTCAAAATGTGAGAATAGTATCGTTTTATGGTGTATACCAAACTAATCTAAATTTTAATGTTTTCAAACTAAATATGAATTATTTAACATCAAAATAATCTTTCAAATATATATATGTAACCTTATCTAACACATAACAAATAAATATGTGATAATTATTTTAGTAATTAATTTACTAAAATGGTGAATCATTTTACCTAAAATATACAATCTCTATGTTGTAATACTTATTATCAAAAAATATTTTCAAAATTTTATAAATAAAAAGTTATGACACGAGTTTTAGGTGTTTTTGATAAGTGATTTCACACTATAATCTAGCTCTACACTACGATCTATGATCAAATTAAATTCATTTAACATGTAATATATAGCACGATCAAAGATCACGTTAAAAAGTCCGGTCAAATATTGTAAGAACTAAAAATACATGCTAATAAATATGATGGTGATTTAGTAATTTAGTAACATATACAACAAAATAATAATAATAATAATACATTGTCTTCTTAATTTCCCTCGTTTTTTTTCTTTTTCTTATTTGTTTGAATATTTAAAATATAATCGTTCTTGAATAATGTGATTACCTAAGAAAATTCATTTTTATCCAAATAAATATTTTTAATTACATAGATTTAAAAATATATATTTTTTAAAATTAAAAAATAACAATTTAATAAATATATAATTTGTTACTAATATAACTATAAATTATGTCAAAGTGTAAGAATACTTTCATTTTTAGAATGCATGTTAAATTAATCTAAATTTTAATAATTTCAAGTTTAATATGAAAATAATTAATATTTCCAATAAATCAATATGTAACCTTATATATAACGAGTTAGTTAATATAAAATATGTAATATTTGTCTTGTCATATGTTTCTATTGTTTAATGTGTGTGTGTGTGTGTGTGTGTGTGCGTGTGTGTTTTGACAATAATTTTAGGGTGTCTTTGATAAATGCAGTGTAACCCTACATTCCAATATATTAATTAAAAATAGAAAAAGAAAAACTACTGAAAAAGTAAGTAATTACTTGGTTTTCTTTCATATTCATTTGAAGTAAGTTTTCATGAGTTTAAATAAAAGTTAGTTTTCTTAAAGATCAGTATTCAAATCTGAAGATTTTATTATAATTAATTGAATTTGACTCTAATTCATCCTTAGGTTCTTTAACAAAGATGGATATCTCTTGATCAAGCTTAGATTGGGAAGAATCATAGTTCATGCTCAAAATATCCTGAATGCATACCTCATTGGGTTAACCCAGCAAATCTACTAGGTTGGAACAACTCATTTCCTTAGTGTGTTTGACATTACTTAACTTCTCTATATCAAGGTTGGGAAGATAACCAATAACAACTCAATTGAAGTTTATTATACTCTATGCCTTGTTATAGGAATTACCCTTACCTGGATGACTAACATGTTTTGTTAAGACACATCATGTGCATAAAGTTTCATTTGGGTGTAAGGTCTACCAGTTAAGTTGCGATGAAAACCTTATGATGACGAATAGATATTTTGGTAGTAAACCTACAAAAATCTTAGTTTCAATCAACCTTATAGACCGTATTTTTTTTTCCTAAAACCAACTACTAGATTTGTCAAGTCCATTCCAATGAAACCATCATAGAGTAACATGAGCCCAATGTCGGAGTACCAAAAAAAATAACACTAAAATACTTAAAACCAATAACACCAAACTTCTTTAAAATATGAGTAGTATGCAACGAAAGTGTTTTTCCCTTCAAACCAAGACACAATGGCCAAAATAATATTGTGGATGTTTTATAGTTAGAAAATGAAGTCTAGACAACAAAATCTACAATGGATGCTTAGTTTAAAAGAATGGGGGGTTTTATAATCTTTACTAAAGGAAAACAATGTAAAGGGGAAAAAATTAAAATAATGCAGATGTTAATCTTGAAATTATAATTAAAAAAAGAAACTCACATAGATGGTATTGGAGGATTTGTGGTTTTGTCACTGAACTAATTCAAGATAGAAGTGACCCACAATTCGGTTCAAGAAAATAATGCTACTAAAACCTTTTGCTCAATCAAATTAGAGCCTAAAAATGCAAAAAGTACCCAAAAAATTCAAAATTAAATTAAAAAAAAAAACTGATAAAGTAAACAGAAATGTCAGTGGGATACATGGATGACATATCTTAATCATCTCTTAATCGACCTATCTTACTGGCACGAATCCTCACCTGTGTTTCTCATTGTCCTTCTGATCCTTTAAAATTCTTTGTTTGATGTTATCAAATCAAAATTCTTAGAGGTTAGACTTTTTGTATTGAACACCCACTCATCGAAATACATGATTGAGTGAGGTAAGAAAAGGAAGTAGAGATACTTTTGGGTTTCTTCAAGGAAAATGTTTTACATCATATTGTCTTTAAACACCAGTATTAACATTCTTCAGTCGAACATATCCAAATTTTATATGGGAGTTTTTTTTTTCAAATGCTTGAAATATGTTTCAACCCCATTCTTGGTATGTCTTGTTTCCAATGAGACGCCACGGATAAAAGAGTGATTCAACAGTGTATGACCTCAATATATTGGATGATGTATCCACACTCATCTCTTGCCTACTATGAAAGAAATAGTTATCTCTAGTCAACTTTGTTGGTATTGATTGGTAGAAGTTATAACAGATCTACTAGATAAAGAGAGAAATATACCCAAAGCGAAGACTTTGAAGTCTAAATAGATGGGGATTTTGAACCGAGGGAGAAAGAGGGAGGAAAATGAGTGAACAATCTTCGATATCCTCGTCCTCATACAACTTCTCTTTCACCCATTTGTGACAAAGAAGAACATCAAAGTACAATTTCTTTTCTTAATCTATGTTTTAGTTTATAGATTTGAAAGAAAAAAAAAACCATAAATTTTTATGGTGAGGAGAGGATCTTCATCCAGTAGACATGGATACTTTCTCTCGTAGAATTACCAAAGATAATCAAATCATCTTGTGCTACCCTTCATTGTAAATTTTAAAATCATTATTAAAAAAATGTGGCACCCCAAGGAGGCGGGTTGGGGAAGACAAAGTGATTGGAGAAAAACAAAGTAGTAGTAATGAACAATATATGTGGGAGTTAGACATAAGGCTGAGGATGAGAGATGGAGTCCACATAGGCTTCTGAAATAAAATGAAAAAATAGAATAGCAAACATAGAGGGGGCATTTACTTTAGTGTAATAGAAAGATATTGCTCAATTGGATATTGTGTTAAAAATCATGGTTTGATGTCACATTAACTAAAAACGGCACATGATATAATATGAGGTTAATTTGGTAACATATAAAATAGAAAGCATTGTTCTCTTCTTCATCCTCTTTTTTTTTCTACTATTCTTCGTCTCCCTCCTCTTCCTCTTTCTCTTAATCAATTCCTAATTTTTTTGTGCAATCTCAATATTGTAAGATTGCTTGTTAAAAATCCTTAATGTATAAATTGATAATTCTAAAATAATTGAGGGAACACAAAAAGTTACATTAGGTTTTTTGTGTGAGGGGTGAAGATCTAAAACTCAATTTATTAAATTAGAAACTTATTTAAAATTACAATTCTTTAAAGAAATATCGAGTGAGATCTATGCAAGATTAATTATTTTATTGCTCTCATACACCAAAACAAAATAATATTACAGAAAGAAAGCACAAACATATTACTGAGATATTCACTACCTTAATGTCTCATAAATATAAACTAGAGTCTATGAAAATGCTAGATATAAATAAAAGATGGTATCCCCTCGCATGTCTCATAACTTCAAGTACTCCAAAAGATGCACATGTACTCTATGAACAATCTAAAAGAAAAATTGTATGGAATGGTGAATTTCATGGCTCATAAGTAGGTATACAACACCTATAACTGAACCGAACGGGCAGAGCATGAATTTTTTTAATACAAAATACGTAGCATATCTTTATATAGAGTGCATAACATTTTTGACCATTTAGTCATGTGCAAATGTACATTCATTAGCTATTATACATCATGAGATTGATACAACATATCACCAAGGCATGACATATGAAATCTAAGCATGACATTTTGCATAGTTTTACTCATTTTAAACAATCATTGTTGTTTACATAGCAAAGTATGTAAACATTCCATTACAACACTTATTAAGCAATTCAAGTATAATACCTAATACATTTCATTATAGTCATTATCTAACATTTCTTATGTATAATCTATACATTTCTAACATGGACAAACATATATGATTTATCTCATGGTTGACATGCATAAATCTTTAAATGGTTAATAATTATACTATTGCATTTACATAAATGAGCATATGAGATTAAATTTATTTATTTAACATATAATACAACCTTTAAGCTTATCATATATATTACTACTCACATAAATGCTTACCTTATCATTTTTCTTGCATCATTCACTCTTCCCTTACTTGTTAACATCTTTCTCTCTTTTAACTTATTAAGTTATTTCGTTACTTAATTTATTTTCTAATCATTTTTTTACTTGTTCTATTAATTCTATCGATTTGGTTACTTATTTCTTCCCCTTTTCATGTATCAAAGCTTTAAACAAATCTTTAATTTATTTGGTTTATCATTTTTCAATGATTATTTATAATTTAACATATTACACTTATCACGTATCATCTTACATAATTTAAAAATCTTTATATTTTATTGAAAGTTTCATGCATTCACAATTTTCTTATTGTTCATTTTTATTGCTTATTTTTTAAGAATTTATATCTTCATTAGTAACTCATATATTTTCATTTTCTTTCATATTACATTATTTTCTTACATAACTTAAGATTTTCTCTTAATTTATGAGACTTTAAGAGTTTTCATTATTTGTCTTGATACTTTATTTCCTTTCATGACTTATAAACTTGACTTTATCTTAGGAACTCATTGATTTTTCTTTATCTTCTCAAGATTCCTTATTTCTTATAACATTTCTTTCATTCTTATCATAGTTTTACTTTTCTTGCATATCTTATGAATATTTTTCTTTATTTTTTTTCATAATTTTACTTATTGTTCATGTGTCTTGTAAACTTTTCTGTATTTCTTAACATAATTTTATATTCCCAATAGTGGGGCCTTTAAAGTCTCTTACACTTTCGTATACCTTGGCACATTATATTATTCATCAATGATAATCAAGGTCTTTACATTACTTAAATATTGTATTATTCCCCAATGACAAGAGCATTCACATTACTTATTCTTACATAACTTATGAATTTTTCATTACTTCTAAAGCTCATGTACTTTTATTTCTTATTTTGACATTTTATTTCCTTACATGACTTATGAATTCTTCATTTTTTTTTACATAACTTCTTTTCTTATCTTCTTACATTTTCCCCCAAATAGTGGGACATTTAACATTACTTTACACTTTGACATGTTGTATTATTCTCCAATGTCATGGGCTTTGATGTTTATTTGCACATTGTATTGTATCTCCAATGGCAGAACCTTGACATTCTTTTGCATATTGTATTGTATCCCCAATGGCAGGACATTGACCTTTATACGCATATTGTATTGTATCCCCAATGGTAGGACTTTGATACATTGTATTGTATTCTTAATGACAAGACATTTATCATATATTGACTTTAAATACATTTTTCACATTATATTGTATCTCCAATGGCAAGACCTTAACATTTAGAATACATTCTTTACTTATTTTCAAAAGTGGAACCTTTACATTTTGACATTATTTTTACTTATCTTCTTTTATATTTTTTTAGTTCTTTATCCGTTTCATCCCCATTAATTCACGACCAACTTACTTTATTTTATAACTACATGAATCATTCTTTAATCATTACTTAAAAACATATATTATCACATGCTACATTTATTAACATAGTAATAAGAAAGAAATTTATGATTACAAGCATTCACTAGTATCATTAAAAGACATCCAACTTCATTTCATACGTTTGTTAGCATGATTATAAGCATTTGCAACAGTAGTGAATCATTTTCTAATATATTCAATAAGACATTATGGGATTTTGCATATTAATATGTCTTCAAACATTATATAACTTAACATTTAACATGAATGAAAGTTCAAATAATAATCTTATTACATATGTTTTTTAATTAGCCACACTTTCAATTAATAGTTTAATTTAATCATTCTATTGCAATTCTTGAACAATTTATATGCTATCATTAGCTAATATCATTCTAATAAGAGTTAACATGCATCATAATCCTTTATTACATATGAAATAAATCAATTTTTTCAATCTTTCACTAATATATTAAAATATGTTTTACAACAATTAAAATATTCATATTTTTCATGACAATTCAAGCTTTTCATATATTAATAGTTATCGTGGGGACTATAGATTCATAAAATCTTAATATACAAGTTTTCAAAATTCATGAAATCCAATAAGTTAAGGTAATATATATACATATCATGTAAAATCACTTTTTCTTGTAAATTAAATTAGGGATTTCTAATATCCTAGTATGAAATGATAATACCTCATCATAAATCACACAATAGATAAGGATTTATAGGATCCTAAAAAAATGGATTATCAATCATATAAGGAAAACCTCCAGACAACAAATACAACACATCTAAAAACCTAGATGACAAAGAAAATAATGTACGCTTTGTATAACTACTTACCTAAACTTCTTTTCCTTTGCTCAAAGGAGATCCCCAATTGAAAATCAATTTTTCTTTGATGTTCCTTTATTTTCCTAAGACTAAACAACAAATCTATGATTACAAACTAAGAAACTATAAAGATCTATGGTAGAAAATTGAAAAACAACATTAAAATGGACTAGATATGAGATTTAGAGCTTACATTGCTCATTGGAGAAGAAAATTCTCATTATCTTCCCAAAATCTCCAAAAACTTATTTTCTCCTCTCCATAGCCTCCTCTCTAGTGGTTTAGGACTAAAGTGATATAGCTTAGGGTTTTAAGTCGTCATAATCGAGATCCCACATATGTAGATGTCAAATTAGAATTTGACACATCATTTCAGCACGTGATTTCACTTTTCTCGATTTTTAAGCCGTGACCAATCATGAGATATGTGATAGGCCACATTCGTGATTGGTTAAAGATCTCATGATCAGTCACACTTATGATTGGTTAATGATCTCGTGATTAGTCACGAGTTCTACATATAGCAGTCTAAGAAAAACCCAAGAGCTATGACCCATGTTCGTGATCGGTCAGGACTTTGTGATTGGTTAAGAGATTCGTGATTGGTTACGCTCATGACCAATCAGAGATATTATGATCAGTCACACTTGTAATTTTATTAATTACTTATTTTTTCACTTTGGGTTTTCAAAGTCCAACCCAAATGGTTCAAGGGTCCTCTAGTTCACTCTAAGCTATGTCTAGTTCTTATGAGTTTGAGGGTGACTCTCACGCTCACAAATACCAAGTGGTCAAATTAGACAAATAGTGTCAGGTCCGAGTCTCTAAAACTTACCTAAGTTGGGTGTGGGGCATTACAGTTGAGGTGCTGAATTGGAGCTTGAGATATCTTTGCATATTTGACTTTGACATCTTTAAATCTCTGCACTTTTGGTCATTCTTCATCCAGATTCATGAGATGTGTTCCTTGTAAAGTTCTTCTAGACTTTGACTTGGACATACCTGACTCAATGAAAATTATAACTTTTACATACATGTAAGACTTAGAATGACCACTACTTTCATCATGTAATTTTACATTTTAAAATAGAATTGACAATTACAAATTTTACATTAACACCGACAACTGCTGATTCATCTCATTGTCATCATATGGTAACTCATCATCAAGATGGCACTTGTCATCCCAAAATCTTTTTAAATGTCTCTACTAAACATCATATTCCCGTTGCCTTTGTCTCTCTTCTTCAATCCACCACTAGACCAACATCCTATAAAGTATAAACAAGTGAGACATGGCTCTAAATGGATTAAAGCTATGCATGATGTTTTATTGCAAAATGATACATGGTATTTTGTTCCTTATCATCTTTTCATGAATGATGTTGGATGTCGTTGAGTATATTGAATTAAGAAACGAAATAAATACTATAGACCGTCATAAAGCACATTTTATAGCTAAGGGATTTCATAAATAGCTTGGAGTTGATTTTTCTTACAAATTCAGTCATGTCGTGAAGCCTCCAACCATTCATACTATCCTTGCTGTTGCTATCTCTCGTGGTTGGTCTATAAAGAAATTAGATATAAAAAATACATTCTTACATGACCATTTACAAGAAGAGGTATTTATGGAACAACTCCTAGGCTTTGTTGATCCTATACGACCTCATCACGCATGTTGTCTCAAAAAGGCTATTTATGGCCTTAAACAAGCACTACATGCCTAGTTTCAATGGTTTTCTACTACAACTTGGTTTTCAACAAAGCCTTTTTGATACTTCCATGTTTATTTTACACACCTCTACAGGTACCATAGTCTTATCTTTACATGGATGAGATTGTTATAACCGGTGATAACCATAGTTTCTCTCTTAGTTGATTCGACGTCTTGATGAGCAATTTGCTATGAATGACCTAAGAAATCTCAATTATATTTTTAGAATTGAATAACAACGTACCATTTCTTCCCTTATTTTATCTCAAATGAAGTACACTCTCAACTTATTTCATCGCATTGGTATGCTTGGCAACAGACCTTGCTCTGCACCTACTATTAATCAAGTTTGTCAATTCATGCATGCTCCAAAGATCGTGCATGATCAAGTTGTGAAACACATCATGCAATATCTAAAAGGAACCTAGGGTTTTGGCCTCAAATTGGCCTTTAGACCGCTCTCACTCATGGTGGCTCATTCAAATGCTGATTAGGTTAGCTATCCTAATAGTCAATGATCTACCACTAGTTTCTGTGTTTATCTTGGTAGTAATATTTATCATGGGGTTTCAAGAAACAACAATAGTTGTGCACTTGAGTTTTGAAGCTAAAAACAAAGCCCTAGCAATAACTATTTATAAAATTCTCCAGTTATCCCATCTCTTGCAAGATCTTCAGATTTTTGTCCACAAGCCACTTGTTCTCTATTGTAACAATGTTAGTGCAATACATAGCTGCTAATCTTGTGTTCCATCCACATACCAAACATATTGAGGTCGACTACTACATTGTCTGTGATCTTGTTTCCAGTGGTGCTCTTTCTATTCGCTTTGTTCGTTATAATAATCAACTTGCCAATATCTTCACCAAGGGAGTTTCAACTACATTATGCTTGATTTTCGGTCTAAACTGATGGTCAATCCTACCATAAGTTTGCAGGAATAATGGTGATAGATGTATTTCACGCCATTGATTCAGTTACCTTATGAGCATATTATTATAGTTGAGTGATGAAGAAATTATAGGTAGATGATTGATTTACCTTATGAGTATGTTATTATAGTTGAATGATGAATGAATTGTAGGTAAGTGATAAATTCTTTTCCTTGTATTATAGGTAAGTGATTAATTTTATTTCTTTGTATTGCTCAAGTTACACATACGTAATATTGGTATGCCATAATTGGTTAATACCAAATATGTACCAAGAATTATATTATAAGTACTATAGTTATAGACCGGTTAGGATTTGGTATGAACCCTTTTTGAATGAACAACATATGAACGGTGTTAGGGGCGGACACATCAGCGCCAAAAAGGTGATTTACATTTTTTGGGGGGCACTTTTCACTTTTTGGCACTGATGTATCCACCTCCATGCCGTTCGGATCTTGTTTGTTCAAAAACGTTTCGTACCAATCCTGAGGGGTTGTAGACTCATTTGGCTCACACCATTCTCTCCAAAAGACTCGTTATTCTTTTAACTTTTAGCACCAAATTAAAAAATACATCATGTATCAATCTATGGCACATCTATCAAGGTTTTTCATCACAATCATTCTTCTTATTTTATCTTTTTTTAAATGTATTGGGTCAACATTAATTAAAGTGTCTGTTGACTCTATGTGAACATGTAACAAGTTGACACATCATGTATTTGAGTGCTTGGTCCAAAAAGTAGGTGTTAAAAAAATATAAAAAATGTTCTGTTTAGGATTTGCCATCCAGGATACCACTTCAAATAAAATAAAATGGGCGGAACTATGATAAAATTTCAAAGTCCTCATTTTATTCCATGTGAAGCTACACCATCCTGGACGGCAAATCCTGGACAGAACATCTGTCCTCGTCCAAAAAGAGGAAAGTAATTATTGTAATTCTAAATCACCACAACTGAAAGGGTTTATCATAGCCATATAATAAGGTTAATGAATAAAAAATGCTCACCTTAACGAATGCTAACCACTACTCCTTGTCAGGCGGCAGGCACATCAGTGCCGAAAAGTGAATATGCGCTTCCAAAAAAAGTGAAAATCACTTTTCAATGCTGATGTGTTCGCCCCTACAAGGATCCCTATAATAAGCCGTGATTTGACAATTTCAAGATTTTAATACTACCTTTAGACTGTAAAGAGATTTAGAGATGTGACGATTTCCTTTGTCAGGAAGTAGTACTATACAAAAACCGAAATATTGTTTTGGCCAGGATTTGGTGTCCAGGATACCAGGTGACTTCACAAGGAATAAAATGGATAAGGGCTAGATGACTTTTTAAATTCCCATCCATTTTATTCCAAATAAAGTCACCTAATTCTCTGGACACCGTCATAGACAAGAAATTTGCTCCCTGTTAAAAAATAAATCACGTGTCAGTCTCGCCTGCTCACATAAGGTCTCAGTCTGGCCTGCACAGATGTTTTTTGGTCACAGACATACAAAACTATAAACTTACAGTCAGGTTAGAATCCACATAACATGTG
>JAOXJP010080885.1:0-14990 GCA_025762735.1 Platanus orientalis
GACTTTGTTTCCAACATAGACACTCGGTGGGAAAACGACCATAACTTTTCTTACAAAACTCCAATTCACTCACCTTTTCTTTTGAAAATTAGACTTCAAGAGATTTCTAAGCATATATAAATTTCTCTCTAATTCATTCTACATTTTTATTGGTGTATATTTAAAGATACCTCAAAATCTATTGATTCATACTATACCAGACGACATAGACACCTTTTGAGAAATTTGTCATAACTTCTTCTAAGAAACTTCAATTCACTTGTCATTTGTCACATTAGAAAGTAGACTCATAGATCTTTCCAAGCATATATTATTTGTAGGGTGATTCCTACAAAATAGATATAGCTTGACTTATGAAATTGTGCCATCCGTTTGAGATAGCTTTAGAAATTGTCATGTCCTTAACCCTTTTTTTTCTTGCTTAGTAAATTGTCTTTAAGTTTTTTCGTTTGGTGTCTGTTTCACTTATTGTTTGTTACGTAGGACTCTAGACTTCCATGCCTATCCAAACATATAAGTTTCATTCACAAATTCTTTCTACATTTTTGTTCATGCCTTTCTAAAGTTATGTCAATGATCAGATCAGTTTATCTACATTTACGTGGTCCTATGTGTATACATAACTTATGTAGCATGTGCTAGCATTATAAGTGCTACACATGTACAATAATATCTATTTCAGGTGCGGGGTGTTATAATACACATGTCACAAGATAACCACAAAAGAGTCCAAAGTGAACTAAACTGAATCATGCATATGCAACATGCTATATGCCACATACTAAGTATTATATGTACATGCCTAGTGTTATATACTTCATGCCAAGTACTACATGCCACATGTCAACCCATAAGGAGTCTCTATCACATAATAAAGCCCAATATAAATAAAACATGTAAAGTATCCGACAAATCCACAACATATAACCCATGTGATAGTCTTTGATAAAAAAATCACATAACTCATGTAAGAGTTTGCGACAAAACAAAACATTTAACCCAGATAAGGGTCTCCAACACAAACATAGCATATAACATATATTGGGAGACTAGGGTCATCTTCTCTTATTAATGCGACCTAGTGATAGGGTACCAAAAGCTATAAGGCTAACCCACAAAGGGATCTATAGGGTCATAAGACCAATGGACACGATGACCATCTTCACCTATTAATGTGATCCAGTGATTGGGTACCTGAAGGCATAAGGCTAACCCACGAAGGGCAACTCATAAAAGGGTCTCCCGGCCCACAAGGGGCAACCCACATAAGGGTCTATAGGGCTATGTCTAGCCAACCCATATAAGGGTCTCTAAGGTCATAAAGACTATATACATATATAAAGGTCACAAGGACCAACCCACTTAGAGGTCTCTAGGTCTTATAGGGCATATTCCCGCAAAGGGGTATAATATCAAATCCTCACATCCAAAACCACGTTCTAAAACCATATCTTTGTAAAATAATTTACATACTACATAATCATATTTCATTTAAAATATCTATGTGTTCCATCTCATGAAGAGTCCAAGAAAGTAGTAGAAAATCACATGGAAGGGGTAAAATGTTAATATGCAAGTGAAGGCATTTAACCCATAACTAGGGGCATAAGAGATATTCATGAATGTAAAATCATTTTATGACAAAGTTCATGTAAGTAGAAAACCAAGTATCTCAAATCATTTAAAAAAAACTCTTGTAGAAATCTTGTATAAAAAGCCACATAAAAATCACGGAGTAAACCATGTTAATGATAACATGCACATGCCACTAAGAGATATCACATGATGTAAATAATAATGTGATCACATGAGAATCAATAGAATTAACACATTTCATCATGGTGTAACATGAATCGAATGAAACACACTAAAAAGAGTAGTAGACTAGCATCGAGAGTTAATGGAGCATCACAAATTGCCATAAGCCAACATATATTTGAGAAAATATAACATATGAGACATTGGGCTTATGTAAGGAATCAAAAGACATCCAAGAAACATGTGAGTAATAGATAAAATCTGTAAGAGACATTTTATCAAACAAGTTTAGTAAAAGAATTAAAGAACTAACATAACAAGCCAATAGAGCATCCCAAATTGCCATAAGACAACATATAATTAAAGGAATTTATCATAGAAGACTTTAGGCTCATGCAAGGAATCAAAAGGAATCCATGAAACATATGAATAGTGTGGAAAACCTATGAGAATCATTTCATTAAACATGTAGAGAGCAAGTATTAAGGAACTTCAGGAAATCAAACGGGTAAACCCATCCTTCACCACAAGAAACACTTCTAATCCCTACAAACCATATAAATCAAGCTCTCAAACACGTTTACATATGTTAAAGATCATTCTAACCATCCCACAAAGCTCAAATAAAGATGAATACACCAAAACATATCGTCAAACAATAAATCTAAGATCCTAAGAAAGGAAAGTGTGCATAATCAACATATCCAACTCATGCAATCCATGAAATCAAGGTTCTACATAAGGAAATAATCAAGCTCATAAGTAATGGATGTAGAACCACCAAAAATAAGATTATTTTGCATAAATCTAAGGTACTAGAAAAGAAAAGTGAGCATAAAATACATATCCACTCACTATCTTTTTTTTCCCTCCTTGCATAAGCTTCAATGTCCTCCAAGTCCTCCTTTCCCTTCACTCTATCTTTTGTAAAAATGAAGTAGAACTAGTGTAATTAGATAGAACATGAAGAACTAAGAAGAAAATAAACTATTTAAGTAGATTTTCAGAGTTGTCAGTAATACTTACCTAATTGGGAAATAACTCCCACACTAAGCTTAAGAACTTTCCCTAATCTCCCTAACTCTTTTTCTTTTTGTTCTAATGAAGAGAAATGACCTAATTGAGATGTTAGTAGGGTTATAGTTTTTCCATGATGAGATCCCACATGTTTGGGGGACTAATGAGCAAGTGCCACATCAAAAATCACCTTTTTGGGTAATTTTTAGCCATTTTTTTTATTTTTTGGTCCTCAAGTTGCCGAGCCCTTGGCGAGTGCTCGTCTCAATTGGAAACCCCTCGGGCACCCCCTCAATGTGCCCTCCCCTCATTAGGCGAGCTCTCGACCTGAGAAACCTGAAAGTCCCCTGGTTTTTCAGCAGAACCCGTTGTGGAGAAAACAACCGTAACTTTCTCCAGAAAGCTCAGAATTAGGCACCGTTTGTCATGTTGGGAAGAAGACTCGATGAACTTTCTAACAAGTATGTCTCATAATCTAGTTCACTTAGGATTGGTGTCAGTGGGTCTAGGAAGTTACCCTAATTTAGAAAAACTTCTAAACTTGAGTAGTTTTAGGTCTAACTTGGATTCTATACTTTTAAATTGGTCCAATAGGTTCCTAAACCACTATAAGGTCTGTATAAGCATGTGAAAGGAAACTTTTATCCTTATAGAGGTGAAATTATGGTTTTACCCCTTAAGTGAAACACAGGGTGTTACATAAGGTAGCATGGTCACAGTGAATCAAAGGTATATCAAAAGTTTCCAAAGGTCTACGGACCCTCCTAGACCTTGGAGGGATGATCGCGAAGTCTCTATAGCCTTTGTAGGAAATTTTAAGGAATTACAGAGACTTTTGATCTATCTAAGGCCCCTTGTTCGATCCAACTTATTTGGATCAATCCAAGATTAATCCAAGATCGAACTAGGGATTCTCGGGTGCCTATTTTGTTGAGATCTGAGTACTAGGATCGATCCAAAGTGCTAGAAATGCGAAGATTATCTTAAAAACCTTCAAAATTCAAAACAAATCAATGGTGGACATGATTTGGCCATTAGAAACTATTTTTATCCTATGGACACTATGACTTTAAGTCTATAATAAATAGGGATATGCGCCAAAGAGCACTACAATTGGTCTGAAACCACTTTGAATACTTTTTGCTCAAAACTTTGGTGTTCTTAAGAGACATTCTTTTCTTCAACCTTGTGCTCACCAATCCCTATACCTAGATAGGATAAAAATCAATCAAAGCCCCCTCTTTATCCTTGCTAAGGTAAATCTTCAAGAGGTGGGATTCAAGAGTTGTCCAAAGGAAAACTGCATGTGATTCAATAGTCATATCTTGCTTAAAGAATGAGCATTCCCAAACTTTGGTAAAGGCTACATCAACCTTCAAAGAGGTAAGTCTATGCTTTGATTAAAATTAATTCTATATACTTGTGAATACTCCCACTAGAGACACTAGAAAATTTGAGCACTACCCCCAAAGACACCGGTAGTGTAGACCTAAGCACCTTTTCGAAGGTGTAGACCTTTCCCACTGGAGACACCGAGAATAGACCCAGTACTATCATTGAAGACACCAATAATGTAGACTTGGCACTTCTGCTGTAGACATTAGAAGTGTAGATCACACTCACCGAAGACACTGAGTGTAGATTGGCTTACCTTGCAAGTAGTAAAACTTTTGTTTAATTTTGGCATTGATTATACTGTTTTAATCTTAATAAAATCATATAGCTCAGTTGTGCACTTTTTAGAGTGGACGTAGGCCGTTGCTAAACCACTATAAATTCTCTGTGTTGTGTGCTTGTTGATTGTCTTGATTACTTGTATTTATTTTATAAAGCAATTCATTTATAGTTATTCAATTCAATTACAATTGTGCCCATTAACACTTAAGATTAGAAAGGCTAAACCAAATAATTGTAGGGAACTTCTCAATCCTACTCCCACTCTACTATAGGTAACACTATAGTGTACGATAGAGCCTTGTGGTCAATGATTAGTTCATAGATAAGTAATTTGCTAATCAAAAGACTTCTGTTGTAATTAAATATTAAGATTAATCAAATTAAGTAAAATGTTTTTTTTTTTAATTAACAAAGAGAATCGAAAAATTGAATTATCCTATTCACCCCCTTCTAGGATCATTTTTGGATTTTCAAAAGGAGATCAAGCTTAACCTTAATCCTTGGCCACTTTGAGGTAATGTCCTAACCCTACCTTAGTGCAATTTGTATAGTTCATTTAGCTCCCTCACATGCTGTTATGCTGTTCAAATCTATGCCATATGACTACTTCATTTCGGGTTACACAATAGAGACACAACTGTCTTCATTGGTCTTTATTTTTGAACTTTGTCTACTCTTCATTTTTTTGTGAATTTTGTATTGGGCCAATAGGGCTCAAATTTTAATGGTAGGTTCCCAATAGGGAGGCCAACCTATGGTAAAAATTTGGGAATTTTGCAAGCCTGTTTGGACCTCGAGATGGTCCCCCGAACATACCCTAAAAATTTGTTCTTTTGTGATCTAGCTTAGTGAATATATTGCTGATTTTTTAAAGAATTTTGTAGACATTTTCTTAAGCCCATTTTTGATATGTTTTTCTTATGGTATGTATATGCATCTGAGAGAAATTTTGTAAATTTTCAATTCCCTGAAGGGGCTCAAAATCCAAGAAATCTGGCTACTGAACTTGCTTCCCACAACTAATGCCTGAATTTATCCAATTAAAATTCAAGCATTGAAAAAATAGTTGTCAGTTGAAGAATCAGGCATTGTGACCTGGAACCTACCCTAGTGAACCCTGATTCCTCCTGAGTCTGTGCACGAAATAGGTTTTCGCTAAGTTCCAGGTGGAAAACTTGGAGGTCATTGAATGTTTTGGGCCTTGAAGTATTGAGAACACAAGATTTGACAGACTGGAAATCAGATTTCTAGAGGATTCCTGAGGGGTTCCCAAAGGAGGGTTACTTGGCAGAAAAACACGTATTGGATTTATGAGAAAATGAATAATTGTGTTGTGCTAAGCTTGTTAATGGACTTGTCTATTCGGGGGCTTTTTGAAGATCTCAAAAAATCTAAGAAAATGGGTCTGATCTTGAGGGATTTAGATTTTGGAGGAGATCTGGGAGCTCACCATAGGTTAGATATAGGAGAAAGTGATTTATATTAAATTAAGAGAATGAGATGATTAAGGCATGTTGAGTCTTCGGATAGACTTGGTCTAGGTGAAAGCCTTTCGAAGGTTTCAGAACTTCCGAAGTGTGGCCATTGACTAGTTGAATTTCTGATCCCTAGTGAATTCCCAAGGATTTACCAAAGGTTCATCACGTGTTGAAAATGATAGAACTTAATCTGGAGAGATTGGAAAATCTGATGTGAAATGGTTATGAAAACACCTAAGTTTGAGAGCTGGTTTTGAAGCCTTGGAAAAAATTGAGATTTTGCCACTGACTGTTTTGGATTTTGTTGTCTAGAGAACTTTTAGGAGCTTATTGTAAGTCAAATATAGACCAAATTGTCTCTTAGGGGTTTGGGAAAATATTGGGATTTTGAAGGTTGCCTGAGTCCCATAAATTCTAGTTCCTTAGACAACTTTTTAAAGATAATTGTAGTTAGAGGGCATAGGGCCTAATTTGGGACCATTTGGGTGACAGGGGAAATTCTTAGGATTTATTGAGGGTCAAATTTTGAGGAAAAATGAGAAATTTTAAGAAAATGAGGGTAAGACGGTAATTTTCTAGCCTTTGATGCTTTAATGTGAGAAGGCTTGTGGAGTCTGTAGAATTCTAGAGAAAATGAGTTTAATAAACTGATGAGATATTTTGAGGATGTAGGGGCAAAATGGTAATTTGCTAGTCTTTTGATGCTTCATTGTGGGAAGGCTTATGAAGGCTAACAAATTCAAAATGAAATGTGATTGATAGGTTGAAATTTAGACCCTTACGATCCTAGGATGTTTTGTGGGGAAATTTGAGTTTAACCTAACTGATCTTTAATTAGGGTTTTGATACTGACATTGCACTTTGTGACCAGAGTATCCATTGATAATGTCTAACTATCTAGAGTCCAGTTGTGTTTAGAGTCTGGTCCTATCCATTGTTGTAATGAACTCATCTAATTCTGTTAATTAACCCAAGTCAAAATTTGGGTGCTGACAAATTCCGCAAAACCTGTGTCTCACAAAATTTGAAGGTTACGAGTGCAAATTTTAACTCAGGTATCGGTCTCGTGAATGGTCTAAACCTATGTCTCATAAAATTTGAGGGTTACCTTTTATATCAAGACCCTGAGAATCAATTTTTCCATTTTCCCCTAGTGCATGGGTTTGAAACATTTTGGAGCCATTCTGCCTCATTTTTAACCTACCTACACTCATCTGAATTTGATTCTGACAGTTGCATTGTAGTCAGAGCATCCAGGAGGTGTGAAAAGAACATAAGCCTCAAAACTTTCTGAGCTACAAAACCCAAAAAGCACATCTAGACAGAAAGGGGGTCAAAATTTAAAAATCAATGATATTTTCGAGAAAAACAATCATTAAGGCCTTTGATTTGGCATCAATCCATAGTCTTTTTAATGAAGGGCTATGATTAAACAATCTAAACCCCTAGCTCATCATCCACCATCCAACCCTTGATTTTCCACCTCCTCACTATAACTCTTCATCTTCTCCCCCCTTTCCACTTGGCATCCATCTACCCCCTCCCCATAATAAGAGGTTAGGATCAACCCTCTCAAATCCAAAACCCATCATCCACCATCCATATCCTAAGGCCCATCTAAACCCTTCATTTTCCCACTTGCTCACTACAACCCTCCATTCAACCCCTTGCCACATGGCACATATCCAAGCCACCGTCATCTTTTAGCCAATAAGAGGAGGACTCCTAAGATCTCATATAAGTGGTCGAGGATCCTTCACCCTATCCCATTTGAACTACCCCTCTCCACCACAAGTTTTGTGGGTTCCACTTGCCATGCCCATCCATGGCCATCAACCCCCATCTCACCATCCACACCTCCCCACCTATAAATATTCCCATAGTTCGACAATTGTAGAGAGAGGAGTCAATTTTTCTACCAGAAAAAAGAGGAAAGAAAATAAAAGAATAGATAAAAGAAAAGAAGAGAGAAAAGAGAGAAAGAAAGAAAGGAAGAGAGAAAGAAAGAGAGAAAGAGCAAGAAAGTGGAAGGAAAACTTAGACCCTGAGGTAGGTACCCCACCCCATTTCTTTTCCATAGTTTAGAACCTTGTATGTTTCTATAATTAACCCCACAAAACCCCATTGAAAGCCACTAATGGTGGGACATAGGGGAGACAAATTTGTCTCCCCCTTTTGATGTCTTTTCTGACCAGTTAGAGGTGCAGAGACCATAACTCTCTTCACACTGAGATTTATAACTTCAAATTTGGAAAGTAGACCACTGTCATGGTGATTTACTCACCCACCATTTTCACAAGGAATGGACTTCATTTGACCCTTGGAATGGACTACACTTGGTCACTATTTTGAAGTTGTTGTTGCACTTCACAGTTGAGATATGTGGGGTATCTAAATTTTTTTTCTTTCTGTATTTTTATGGTTTTAGCATAGTTCTTTATTTATTTATCAAGTAACTAATTTAAATTCTTTAACTAATTTTTATATTTCATTTCATTTATGTTTTGTTATTTTACTAGATTTATTTTTTAATTACTTTTCTGTTGATTCAATTATGCATTAAATTTTGTCATTTCACTTGTAGATCAAAGATTTCTTTCTTTTATACTATTTTGTTCTAATTCTTTCTGCAATGAATATATAAACTTATTGGGAGTTTTCATGTCAAATTTGAGCCTGATCTAGTGGGTATAGCCCCTGGAATGGGTCCCACAACCCATGGACTTCACTTAGTTTGTGCAGATTTGTCTTGAAATCATCCACTTAAAAAATTCATAGGGGGGTTTACACCCACCCATTGAGCTTAGGATTTTGCAAAGCGGTCTTTGGGACATTTATCCAACCCTCTAAAAAATTTCAGGGTCAGTGGACCCCATTTGGTTGCCCAAATGAACCAAGATAGGCTACTGGAGTTTTTTCCAGAACCAATACACCTGTATTTTCATTGTTGTGGAAATTCAGGCATACAGCCTAATTTCAAGCGTACTGCTCATTTACATTTTCCTCCTCTATCCCGATCTGTCCAATGGGTCCATGAGACTCCAAAGACCCTTGAATTCATTTGGGAAGAGTTTCGGGCCTTTGACCCTTTTAGAACTCTTAGTGGGGCCCCTTTAAATCCATACGCTTGAATTTCACTTCTGTGAAAGTTCAGATGTACCCCTGAAATTTAGGCGTATAGCTTGAATTCAGGCATACTTTCCCTGAACCCTTTATGCCTGGTTCCCTTTCTTATGTAAGGGACTCATAAAGCCCCAGAGATTTTGAAATGCCTTTGGGTGACATGCCAAGTGTTAGAACTCCATATGGGCCCTCTTAAGGCATACACCTGAACATTTAGGCGTTTGACCTGTAAATTTTGTATGTCTGCTATTTTTCTCAGACTAAGGGCTTACAAAGCCCTAGGGACCTAGAAAACTCAAATAGAAGATCCACTAGGGTTTGTCCCTACTTGAAATTCCCAGTGGGATCCATTTGAACTAATATGAATTTCCTATTCCAGAAAAATTTAGGTGTATGCCTCTAATTTCAGGTGAACAACCTAAATTTAGGTGTATATATTGGGGAATTCCCACTTTATCCCTATATGGAAACATAAATGATGGGTAAGACCCCCCACATTTCCAGAATGTCATCAAGCACCATTCAAGTTTTTGAGATCTCAGTATGACCTCTGTTATTGAAAAGGGCCCACTGCGAGGCATTTTTAGGCTATACACCTTAATTTTAATCTAGAATAAAATTAAGGTGTATGACACAAATTCAGGTGTACCAATTGACATTCAGGCATACAAACAGAAAATGACTAAAAGCCACACCCATTTGTTCTCACTTATTGACACTTAAGATTGTGCATGTCCTAGAGGACCCACCACTATAGATACCTCTCCCCATTATGAAACCAACTCTCGTAAGGTTAAACCATATACTTGTAAATCCCAAGTGTATCTGGTACCTGAATTTTACTTGGGGGACAACGTTGGTGCTGTGGCTACTACGTTAGCGCGGTCTGGCTACGTAACCCAACCCAATCACTACCTTTGAATCTTTCTTAACCTCTTACTATCTCCACCTCATCTTATGTTACAATGGTTCACAACCCACAGACCCTAGGACTTAGCCATAGCCTAATCATGTCCTTAAAATACATTTACATTGGTATGACATAGTCTTGACCCTCATTTCACTAACTTGATCGCATGTTTCAGCAACGAGGAATACTCTATAAGTATATAAATGCATTAAAATTATCCTACCTTGAATCACTCTTACAGTCAGACGTACTTGACTACTGAGACATGCACACACAAACCCCCATAACTACATGTAGTTTAATCCTAACAAAACCTTGAACATTGTACCACACAAGATTGGGTATGTAGGAAACTTGAGACTATGTCTCAGGTGCAATTGTAATGATCACACCATTGGGGTGGTCCAGACCAATAATTTTAAATCTAACAGGCATACAACATTATAGCTTATGGAAGGCATGAATTGTTAGGTTAGAGATCCATCCTAAAAAGGTGGGTAACTGGGGTGCCTAACACCTTCCCAAATCGCAACAAAATATCTTACCCAATTCTCTAAACAATCAAACTATTTTTAAGTCTCATTCTAGGCCTAAGGGTCTAGACTGGGCCGCAAGACCCATACTTCCTTTCCCGAAGAAAGGAGACAGATGTCCAACTCCATTTGTAAATATCAAAGTTGGTGGTGACTCAAAACCAAGCTCTATCATTCATTGGCTAGGCACCATCATGTGAAGTAAGGACCATCCAACCTTCCCGCAATGCCCATAAAGGGTATTGCCCTTAAGGTAGAAGAACCTTTCAGATCCAATGAGGACTCTGATGTTAGCCTTAGAGGCTAAAATGTTCAAAAAGTTCTTAGGGATAAATATGAGAAATTACTCTAAGAATAAACTAGTTATAAAGTCATTTCCCAACTTTAGAAGGAAGAAGAATTTCTCTAAAGAATCTCCCATTTGCTATGAATGCAAAGGGAAAGGTTATATTGCTGAAGATTGTGGCAATAAGAAAAACAAGTTCAAGCTAAAGGGTAATGTTGTGACTATAACTTGGGATGATGATTCCAAGGTATCAAAAGATGAATCCTAAAGTAGTGAGGAAGGTGTCTCACAAGAGATCAAAGCCTTCAAGGCTTTCAACACTCCCTTGAGTTCATTTAGAGACATAAGTGACGCGATTAGTGTGGATGAAGGAGATGATGAGGAAGAATATGAGAATTATGATATTCAAGAATCCTTTGATAAACTCTTTCTTCAAAGTGTTGATTTGAAAAAAAAAAAGCAACTCAAGAGAGAAATCAAGAAATTGACTCTAAAGTCAAATTCCTTGGAAGAACTATCTATCATCTCCAACAAGACTCACCAATGGAAAGTGAGAAGGAGAATGAGCTTTCTAAGGAAATTTTCTTGCTTCAAAAAGCTAAGGAGGAAATGAACTTAAAAATAGTAGAACTAGAAAAGAAGCTTAGTGAAGCTAAAACTTTTCTAGGACTAGAGAAAGATAAGAGGAAAAACGAAAAGAAGAGACTCCTTGAGGATAATAAAAAATTGTCCAACAAAGTTCTTATGCTAGAAGAAAAGCTCAAAACTTTAGGAGAGAAAAAGGATGAGATAAATAGTGATGACTCCCTTATTCAAGAATTAGAAGATCAAATCAAGACATTGACTAAGAGGAACAAGGGACTAAACATGACTTGTGCCCAACTAACAAAGAAATCACTCGATTACCTCAAGAGAATCAAAGAGCTTAAGGAGGACTAGAGGAAGTTTATTTCCATGTTTGTGCAAGGAAATTCCATGTTTGAGAAGATGCTCACAATGGGAAAGGATCATGGGGACATGACAGGACTTGAAAATAATTTGAAAATCAATGCTTCATCTTCCACTCAAAGGCCTAATAATGTCTTTGTTAGAGCCAGGAAAAAGGCTCAAACATCTCCACAAACCTCCTACGAAGGTAAGGAGAAAGTGGATTCCCAAAGACCTTATCAAAGTTTAAAAAGGGTTGAGAAGAATCAAAATACCTCACTCAAGGAAAATCTCCTGCAAGTTGGGTAGAGCTTGGGAAAGACCAAAGCAATCTCAATCTCGGTCTTATGCTTAAGTAGATAGGAGTAGACCTTAAACCAACCAAGCATCACTCTCTAGAGGATTTCTAGGGAATGCCTCTACTTCTAGAAATGCCAATAGGAAACCTAGAAGAACTCATCAATCCTCTCATGCCCAATCTTTTAAGAAAAGACAACACCAACCCTATGTTCCTAGAATGCCACAATTTCTATTACTACTATTGTGGATTAGAAGGGCATATTAAAGTTGATTGTAGGAAGAGGGATAATGACCTAAAGTCCAACGATATCAAAGTTTAAGGATAACACAAAATAAGAAGAATGCTAACAAGATGAACTATTTTTAAAATATTGAAAATTAGAACCCCAAAAGAAAAAGGACTTAACCTAAAAAAAAATGCAAGAAAGAAAAGCCTAAAACAAACTTGGGTTAAAAAACATGTGTTAGGAAGGATAAACTAAAATGCTTAGTCATTCATACGGCTTTAAGAGCCGGGAGCACATCAAGGTGGTACCTTGATAGTGGATGCTCTAGACATATGACTAGGGATAGGTTGATATTTGTAAGACTTGAGGAAGCTCAAGGTGGGAATGTCACCTTCGACGATAAAAAACATTTCTAAGATCATTGGCAAGGGAAACATAGAGGTCCCGGGTATTCCCACACTCACCAATGTCTTTTATGTGTAAGGTTTAAAGCACAATTTGATTAACATAAGCTAAATTTATGATAAAAGCTATGCCATGAACTTTGTAAAAGATGGGTGCATAATCATGGGCAAAGAAGGAGAACAAGTTCTTATTAAAGGAATGAGAACAAGCGAAAATTGCTATGTCATAGAACCCAACAAGCAAAAGTTGGAAACTTGTCTCATGTCTCAAAATGATGAGACCAATCTTTAGCATAAAAGGTTAGGTCATTTTAACTTTAGAGATCTAGCCAAGCGAAGTAAAAAGGAGATAGTCAAAGACTTGCCTAGGCTAAGCAAAATTGACAACCCATTATATAAAGGTTGTCAAATGAAAAAACAAACTAGAGTCCCTCATAAGAAAACAACTTAAATTGGGACATCTAGACTTTTAGAAATTCTCTACATGAACTTAGCCGGTCCTACAAAAACGGAGAGTGTAGGAGGTAAAAAATATTTCTTAGTGGTGGTTGGTGATTTCTTACATTTCACTTGGGTAGCATTCCTAAGAGAGAAGTCTGAGGCTTTCAACGAATTTCTAAACATTTGTAAAAGAATTGAAGTTGAAAGGGATTTAACCATTAAACGTTTTAGAAGTGACCATGAAAGGGAATTTGAAAATCAAAAATTCTTAGATTGGTGTGATGAGATGGGAGTCAAACATGAATATTCAGTCCCAAAAACTCCACAACAAAATAGAGTGGCTAAAAGAAAGAATAGAACATTGTTTGACATGGCTACCTCTATCTCACAGGCAAAGAATTAGCTAAAAGATTTTGGGTTGAGGCTGTAACATCGCATGCTATGTCTCAAACTGTGTTTATTGTACATTTGGAACTGACAACACAACCTATGAAATATGGAATGGAAAAAAAATCCAACCATCAAATACTTTAAGGTATTTGACAACACATGTTACATCCTTTGGGATAACGAACATCTTAGGAAGTTTGACAAGAAAAGCGATGAAGTTATTTTCCTAGGATATTCCACAACAAGTAGAGCTTACCGAGTCTACAACAAAAGGAATCTTACAATAGAAGAGTCAATCAATGTAGTTGTCGATAATCATGAGTCAACACAAGTACAAATAGAATTACCTATTGTGTTCTCAGATCATGAGGTGAAGAGACCTCATCTCATAAAGAGATTGATGAATCTCAAAAATGGCAAGAAGAGCTCACATCTCAACAGAGCTTTGAGGATGAAGTTGAAGAAATCTAAACTTGTCCTAAGGAGAAAAGACTCACAAAAGGACTATCACATAATGACATCCTAGGTGTGAAATTCTAAGTCCTAACTATCCTAGAGCGGGGTGAATAGTATATTAAAAATTGCTCTTGAAATTAATTATCCCTTTTTAATTAATTCATTCGCTTATTATATTTTAATTAACTTACCGATATTTAATTAATGAAATTTGTATTGAATAAGGCTTGTGCAATATGGTTCACAGACAATGCAAATAAAGTAAGACAATCATAAGAGACAATAGATACAATTTATAGTGATTTGACAAATGTGCCTACGTTTACTGTCAAAAGCTCCTCACTAAGCCGATTACTTTTATTAACTTCTTACAAAAAGATATAGGATCACAAAAACCTTCTTCACTACATTTGGTGTCTTTGGTAAATGTATAAACAATCCTCTATGTCTTCAGAGAAGATAAATTAACTAGCTCCAGTGTCTCCGGTGGAGATGCAACAAATATAATAAAATTGTTGTAAGAGAATTAAATTACTCAACAGTCCATGCCTCTCATATAGGCTAATATAATTATGTGAATCATACTAAAGTAAAGAGTCGGTGCTCTTTAAATTCTTTGCCTCTTAGTAGGCTGAATTTAACTATGCGGATCTTAGTATATTAAAGAGTCGATGCTCTTGAAGAGTGTTGCCTCTTAGTAGGCTCATTTAACTATAGTAAGCACAATACTAATCAATCATAAATATAGATTTGAAGATTCTTTTCTTAGATCAGTTGAGAAAGCTACTAGAATAGCTGATAAATACTTTAGGATGAATTGATCAAGTATTCAAATCAAAAGCTTATGTGAAATACCAATAACTGTGTTTTTTCTCTCAAAGCTTTTGATAAGGTTCCTCATGTAACACCCCACACCATCATGCACATATTACTATACACCTATCACACTTAGAATGCTTACACATGTCACATAAGTTCTATACACACATAGGACCACTTAAATGCACATATGTTGATCTGAACATTGATACAAGTTTAGAAAGGATCCAACAAAAATTTAGAA